>JAGXCT010030490.1:540-10891 GCA_022495035.1 Philopotamus ludificatus
GTAATATTTAAGATTAGATCTTCGCCTGTAGTATATTTTATTAACCTCACGATGGGGTGATTAATGCTAATTCGATTTTTTTTTCTCGAATAACTTTTTTGATTAGTCTAAAAAGTTTAAAGAATATATTTTATAAATAACTATTGTTCTTTATTGTCTGAAATTGCAACAAAAAAAATAAAACAACAATATTCGTTGCTATTGCAACGTCCGCGATGATTTTTTCTCGCTTGCATCCGGTACGATGTACCGAGTGCGAGTGACACGTGCTGTGAGAGCTTAGTTTGCGTCATATTGATAAGTTAAAAAATCCAAATTATAAAGCATACCATGAATAACCATTTTTATTCTTAAAATAATCTATTTTATTTTTAATCTCAAGATATTGATGAAAACTTCATCTTGTTTTGACTTGAAATACTTGGTGTCTCCAATAGACCCCCTTAGGACGACGCAGTTGATTTCGACCGTTGTGACGAACGCCTATATTATTTATCCAATTTTTATACCAAAAAATATATTTTTTTTATCGAATGAGAATTTAAATGCAAAATTACTTAAATTGGGAAATTTTGGACTTAAATTAAATTCATAATTTTCATTAGTTATATAAATATTTTCTATCAAACTATTTTTTCGTTATTATTGATCAAATCTATTAAATGTAATTATGATAGTAGTAATATTTATTACTTAAAGAAAACTATAAAAATTTTAATAGATTAAATATAAATCGAGTAAAACTAAAAGGTTTAATGTTTTATTAAATTGATTCTCTTTTTAATTTATTTACATTTACGTCTGAAAACACGTCCACTTTTGCTAAACCACTCTGGATTGCAGTACTAGATTATAAAGTTCACAGACCTCACTCTAAGCAATTTGTAAAATCAGCAAAAAATAAACAAAATATCTCGCTAAATTTGACGACCACTTTCCATATAAAAAACATAAGATACTCTCGTTAATTCCATTCCATTGTGAAATCCAAATTCTTTTCGATCGTTTCTAAAAAAGGACTTGTTTGATGCATCCCTCTTCTCAATTGCCATTTTATTTTTATATGAATCCCATTGATCCAGCACTCCCATTTTATCTACCTCTAGCCGGTGACTGGGAAATGGTATCTACGTTATATTGCAATAGTTCTACGTATGTGTCCATATATAGAGAGTCGACAAAAGCCGAGCTTATTTTGGTGGAGGTCTTTGGTAGATGCAATGGAGCGAGTGCAACGATACCGGTGAAGATCACTCAGGCGAGATCCGTCTCGTCTCTCCACACCTATTCCCGCACACAGGAAGTGTCTCATACAGCAGTGGCGAATGACGACATAATAGAGGTACCAATTTCGAGAATATATATCCAGTCGATATATCAATAAATGGAAACTCCATCAATATTCCCGGGGGCTAATTCTCATCGGATCAATTTTCAATGTGGAGTCTGTACCGTGACATGTTTACAGGGAGACTTTTGTCGCCGTTTGCAGCCCCGGGCGTCTTTCGAGTGGGAGGCCTCTTGTTTTAAGTATTCCTAAAGAAGTGCCACTACGTGACGGCGGCCCTGGAAAAGACTGGGCTGCTAAGTGCGATGCGCCCTTGGACCAAGATGAGCATTTACATTCAGCCAGTGTACCCAGAGGATGGGTTTAAAATTGATTGTTTTAATAACGAATTAATTTTGAATATTTTTGCATCCGTCGTATAATTAAATGTACGTTTCATTTTATTGTTTTAGTGAGCACGGTTTAATTTTATTTCCGTTACAAAATTGCAAGAGACGGCAGTGCCTTTAGCTTATTCGGTAGTCTTCGTCGATGAATGCGCGACAATTAAGCACTCCGGGTTATCACAAGACTGCAACGTGAACCATCAGCACTAATTTCCGCTGGAAATTAACGCCGAACGAGTATCGATCCTCTGTATAGTGGGCCGGGCGACCTTATTGTGCACAAATGTAATTCCGATGAATTTGTAAGCATATCGAGAATAGCAAATGGGGCGTGTGGGCGGAAATATTTACTTCCAGGGGCCCTGGGCGGCTGTAGCCCGTAACCGCCCTGGCGATCACCAATGAAATTCAACCCTGTCTTCGCTCCGGCATAGAGATTAGTGGTGCTTGCTAAATTTAATTTCCGACCCTGCACGTCGCAAGATAACCTTTGACCTCCAAGGTGTGACGAACATTGTCAAGGAGGGACGAAATGCACTCGGTGTGCATTCGAGTGGCCAGTTTTGTGAGTAGGCTCATGTCTCGTTTTTGCAACATTTTAACACTATTTAATTTTTAATAATTCATGTGATTTTTTATTTTTATTTACCGTAAAAATATAAAAATAAAGAAATAGACGTATCTGAACACCAACCATACGTTTTTGCGCTAAATCGTTATTATTTGTTCAATTTATTTGAATCTTCGTAATTTTATTTTTGGTTTACGTCATCCCTTTTACAAATTTAAAAGCCTAAATAGAAAAATCAGTTCCGCGTATTTGGAAAAAAATATAAAACACGCCTAAATTATATCCGCGATCGATAATATTCTAAAATTAGTAGCCATATACCCGTCATAGCTTGGAGGTAATTAGAATCAAATTATGATTGTTAAAGTTAATTGCCAATAAGCCTTCTGAGTGACGCTGGTCAACAGAGGGGTGGGATGAAGGCTGACTACCTTCATTTCACAAAAAAATAATTGTCAAAAATATAAGCTGGAAAGCGGGCAGCGCTTTTCAGTATAAAAAATAACTGCGGTGCAGAAGGCAACGGGAAACCACTGCACTATATATTCCCATGAAAACCATTTTCATGGTCCTCCATAAGGGGAATCATGCACATGGTCACGATCCTCAGAAATGAGGGAAAGTGGATTAATATCTTATATAAGTTTATAATTAATATCTTATATAAGTTATTATATAAGTATATCGCAGGGATAGGACTGGGCGTGGAGGCGGCGTCTTATTGGCAGTGCGCAACGATCTCGGCTTCATGACTCAAAGATATTTTATCTGGAGTCTGCAGAGCTGAGACCTATTGAATTCGAGTGTGCAAAATAATTTTTATTATTTTTTTATATGTATTGTCTACATTCCAGCAAACGGCCAAGTGGGTAACTTAAACATTTTTTGTGACAATGTCATCAAAAATGTTAACCTGTCACAAAAAAAAATGTTAATATGCGGTGACTTTAACGTTACATCAGGCAATAACACCAGTAATGATGCAATAAGCATATTATGTGCAATATTTAATTTAGTGCAATATAATAACATTATTATTTAAAATAATAAATGAATAGATCTAGTCTTTTCTAATCTAAATTGTGGTGTAAAAAATCCGATAATATCTTGGTACCGAAGATTAATTACATCCCTACGCTCGATATATCATTATCTAAAGAAATGTATATAGCATCATGGAAAATGTAAGCAATAATGATAGTGAATCAATGAATGATGTCAGATCTTGGTGTTTTCCTAATGATAAATTAAATTTAGTTACTAATTCTTTACAAAGCACTGACTGGCAGGGGTGTTTGAGTGCAACGATATTGAACCTCGCAACTCGAGGCGTTCTATGATGACATTGTTTATAGAGTGTTTTGATTCGTGTCTCCCGCTTAAACGCGACTTTTAACCGTAAAAAAGTTGTTTCCCAAATGGTTCTCTAAGGAGGCAATTACCCTAGTAGCAAGGAAGCACTCCATCCACAGAGCGTGGAAATTTTTTTGGAATTACATTAAGGCAAAGCGAACTGACAACTCCGTATCAAAGCACATGGTATTTGATGGTGTTACTTTACATAACTCAAAACAAATTGTCAATTCCTTTGCTAGCTACTTTAAGTCGGTATTCGGTAGCCGGGATCATACTGATCGCGATATTAGTTTATCATCCTGCTATTCGAATGCACCACAGCTAATCATCGACACCGTGAATAAAGCACAAATGATGTTTGCTTTTGGAAAATTAAATTCGAAACGATCAGACTGGACCCGATCTTATACCTTCTTTCGTTCTTAAAGCATGTCTAAATGGACCAATAGAGCCTCTTCGTCATATTTTTAACCTATCGCTAAAATCGTCCCTATTTCCAGACTTGTGGAAACTTTCGAAAGTTACTCTCATATTTAAAAAAAGGGGATAAATCGAATACCATCAATTATAGACCAGTGGCTGTTCTATCCGGACCTGCAAAGTTCGAGATGATTTTGCATAAATACGTATTTCACCATATTGAAAGTAGAGTTATCGACGAGCAACATGGATTTCAACCCTGGACGCTCAACCAGTCACGGGCCTTCTTGGTTTTCAAACTTTGTGTCTAAGTCATTGGACAAAGGGGTTCAATCCGACGTTATCTACAACGACTTTGAAAAAAGCGTTTGATAAAGTCGATTATGCCAGACTCATTCTGAAACTGGGCAGTTTTGGGTTATCGGATAATCTCGTACGCTTCTTCTCGAGTTACCTTTCAGAGAGGAAACAATATGTGAAATACGACTCCCAAACGTCGTATACATACAATACACCTTCCGGTATTCCGCAGGGATCAAATTTAGGACCTTTATTATTTATTTTATTTATAAATGATATTCATAGTGTCCTTCAATGTAAATTTTCACTTTTCGCAGACGATTTTTTCGATCTATTACTTCAGTGGAAGATGCCCTTTCGTTGCAGCTGGACATTGATTCTTTGCACGATTGGTCAATACTAAATCGTCTTCCATTAAGTATTGCAAAGTGTCAAACAATGACATTTTCTAGATTAAAAGAGCCCATCATCTTTAATTACAGTCTTGGGAACGTAACTCTTCCTAAGCAATCGTCTGTTAAAGATCTAGGTATTTTGTTTGATTCTAAATTAAAATTTAGTTTACATGTATCGGACGTGTGTATGAGATCGTCAAGAATGTTGGGCTTCGTCTTGAGAAATTCTCACCACATACGTAGCACCATAGTCATACGAGTGCTATACGATGCATTGGTTCGGAGATTGCTCGAATCAAGTTCCATTATATGGGCGCCTTATGACGCCTCGAATTCCCTCAGATTAGAAGATACAGAAGACATTTTCTTGGGTATCTACATGAGAGTTTGGATTCTACCCAGTTTATACCCCAGCGCATGGGTGGGGTTGCCTGGGGTATATAACCCATGAAAAGATCGATCTACTTGGCAAAGCACTTCTTCAAGCTATTGGTTGGCGCAATACGCGCCTTTGCTGTACTGTGCGAGTTGTCCTTATGGGCGCCACCTCACTACCATCGAACCCGTTCGTGTGCTTTTCTTCCGCCAAAGGCGGGACAGACTCACTCAGAAACTTTCTCGGTAGCCAGAGCTATTGCTTTATCAACCGACGGCCGAATAATGTGGATATATTCGATGTCAATAATAGCCGTTTGTTGATATTCTATATGAAATTTTATAATTCTTCTTTTCTTCTAGTTATTGTAACATATGTTGTTGTTGTGTTATTTATTTTTCTCATGTGTGATGACTATTATGTGTTATGCGTGATTGGCGAACTGGGTCATTCTGTAATGCCAATCACGCATTGTCTTTAAATAAATAAATAAATAAATAAATATAAAAAAAAAATAAAAAAAATAATAATAATAATAATTATATAATAATATGTAATCGCTTCACGACTCAAAAAAAAAAAGTAGCCATATTAATTAATTACAGATACCTGTCAATAACGTTTCACGTGTTATAGTGTGCTCGGAAAGTTTTTACTTTTTCTATTCCCGTAGGTTTAAATAATCACAAAGGGTAATTTTTTGCTAACATTGAGAAGATAATGACAGAATTCTCCATTATATCCGGTCTGCAGTCACGTTGCTCCATCTTCCGGTAAGTTTCAACGATTCAGTGTCCCTCTGTTCGTAGATTTACCACCTCAGCCTTGGTCTTACTTTCCTCCGAGGATAAGAAGACTTGTTAAACATTACCCTTTTCGGCGGCAAACTGTCACGCATCCTTGACACGTGACTGGCCAAAGGAGTCTAGCCACTCTTAATGACAGCTGTGACCGGTATATCCTTGTATAGTCGGTACAGCTTCTCGTTTGTTCGGATACGTCATTCCCCGTCGTCGAATACGTTCCCAAAAATTCGTCACAGAATCCTCCGCTCCAGGGTATCCAGCTGTCGCTCATCTTATTCTGTCAAAGCCCAACATTCAGATTCGTATGTTAGGATGGGCCTGATAAGACCAATGTGGAGTCTGACTTTAGTCATTTATGAAAGAAATCTCGACCGTAGATGCTTTTAAAATCCAAGGCCAAATGTTTTTTGTATGGATATAATGGAAGGAGCAAAATTTCGTATTTTTTTCATATTAAACCTCGTTAATATAGAAAGAGGAAGAATATGAGAAGATGCATTGCATTTTTTTTTTAAATGTTTCAAAATATTTCATTATTAGAAGGCCACTTAAATAAATATAAATAAAATAAATTATATTTAATTTGGATCATATCTTAGAAATGTGATTAGATAAAGCTGAGCTACAGAACAGGTAGACGTATACAAGATAGGATTACTACATTTTTTTTAACTATGGGAGCAAATTGTGACCACAAATTTTTTAATTTGCTCGAATTACTCAGTTTTTTTTGTATTTGTCTAAACAAGTATAAGGAATAAATATTATAAACAAATAAAAAGAACAGTATTCGTCTATGCTGCTATGAGCGCAATGTTTTTTCTCGCTCACATCCAATACGATGTGCCGAGTGCGAGTGAAACATACGAGTGACACTTGCTACGAGAGCTCAGTCTGCGACGAGACATCGCCAAATGTAAGTGTCATTTACGAGTCATATTGATTAAAAAAATCCAAAATATCGATGAAATTATGATGTATATCATGAATAACTTTTTTAATTTTTAGAATAATCCATATTTAAAAAAAGTCACATTCATCAATATCTTGACTTGAAATTCTTGGGATATATTTTCCATTATAAATAAACGATTTATAGACCCCTTTCGGACGATGAGGAATCAGTTAAGAAAGGTCGCTGTTTCCTTTGATCAGTAAAATATATTTAATAATAGTTTTTTTTTAAATATCAAGCAATTAATTTTAACATATTAAGTAACTTAATAAATCTGCATATTTTTTAGTGATATTTATAAAATATTTAAAATAATGAATGTAATGTGTCATAAAAAATATTAAATACAAAGATAGTTTTAATTCAGAAAAAATGGAATATGTTTTAATCATAGGGTTCATCATTATACTTTGAAAAAAGGGTTTATTGAGATTTTATCTTAGAAATACTACAAAATTTGCTTTAATTTGTTTTTTATCTAAATTTTTTTAAAAATGTTTTATAATCTATTTCGAAAATGATACAACATTACAGAAATAGAATAGTTCTTGTAGCGGTCACAGGTTGAGAATGCCTGGATAGGCGGATATCGGGACGCAAGTTATTGCGCAAAGAAATATTTTAGTGTTATTAAGTTTTCTAAAGAAATACATTTCAATGGTGCACTAGTGTATATTATACGACGGTCCGCTGTAACATCCCTCCGACATCATAAATATTAAATCCCAAAATAACGGGATGTTACAGTTAGGTCATTTACGGGCCAGGCGAATTCCTAAGTGAAACATTGGCTAAGTGCATCCCCTTTTGTCTCAAAAAAGGTGGATGCAATATAATGTTTACGAGCATCCGCTAGTTAACGGGAATTCGTCATATTGTGCAAACTGCACAATAGCGCCCAGATTCGTCGGCGCCCTTGGCCGGCATAGACAAAAGCAGTCATAAAGGACCGCTCTAACGGGACTAAAATTCCGATGGAGAAATCTAGAAATGTTCAATTGCGAAGAACCGCCCCCTTGACACCAGGTAGCTGATCCACGGGTTAAATACCCGTGCGAGAGATCATTCTGGAGAGTCGGGGTTTACCTTTGAAACCCAGTGTACCGAAGATACCGACCGAGGCTGGTGATGCTCGTCCGGGGAAGAAACACACTCTCTCCGATGCCTCCGAGCGCTGACTGCGGTCGCGCCATGGCCGCAAATTGCAGACACTCAAGCTAGAGCTGCAATTTTGTGCAACGTCCTTACGAGGCTGAAGACGTGACCTTCACCGTAAGCGGACAAAATATCGAGGACATCCAGTGGCCAGTGCGCACAGAATCTTCCGAAATAGACCGACTGGGGGGAGTCAGTGGAATAGAGAAAGCAGATCGACGTCGCTACTTCGACGCGAGTGAAACCGACACTTGATCCTTTTTTATCAATAATATTCTTTCTGCCCTTTCTGTCTGTAATTCTGGTGCAAATAATATAAATCTTATGGAGTCAGATTTGTTTATACGGAGGAGCGTAACCCCCACATTCTTATAATACATTATTAAATTGGACAATATATTGTGATTCTTTATTTTATGTAATAAACGTCAGTTTTATTATCTATAATATACACTCAGATTATATATAATGTTTAGAGATTATAGATAATAATGCATGAACGCCTAATATATAATCTAAAGCTATATATCGAATATTACATTTAATGCATTTATTATGTCACTTGTTATTTTATTAAATTAATTTTATCAACGCAAAGTGCATAAATTGGCTCGAAAATCGACCATCGAATTAAATCGATTCCGAAAATAGGGCATAAATACGATTATTTATGCTTTTAATAAAATAATTTTGCAGAAACATCGACATTATTGTCCAATATTCAATATTCGAAATTTCTATAGGGCTCGCCAAACAGAGCCCCGGCACGGTTATTTATCGCACTTTGTCTGAACCAATCTTCTGGCCCTTTTATTATGAGACATTAAGTGTAATAAATTATCATATTGTGTTGGCCGTTACGGGCCTGGCCCTCTATATAAATCCAGACTGTATACACATATACAAATCACCTTTTTCGCCGAAAAGGAGGCGACGAGGACGCGGCTGGGGGTGGAGATGGCAACCACCTTACGCACGGTCGACTCCGGCATACGAGTGCGGGCATTATTTATCTGCACATTTTCAAATGCCCGTAAAGTATCTGGCCGATTATGTCCAGACCCTTTTCTATCGGCAGAATCGTAAAAGGATGAAGATTAGATAATAAAAATACTGTATTCAAATAAATTTCCCTTTGATATCGGCAGACTGCTGAAATATGATGTAATGGGCTTTTTTTTACCATGGAGGGAATAAAATTTGTAGACCCTTTTTGTAGCTCTATTATGACGGTTATTACAAACTATAAATATCCTAATGCGATTTGCAAAAATGGAGATATGAATGTATCGAATGAATAAAAAGCGAGTATTCGAGTGCCTCTGCGCCTAACGCTTAATCCCAAATGCATCTCCGATGCAGTATTGAGCCTCGACACACATAAATTAGAGTGCACTTTTAAGTTGCTAGCTGCTCGCTGCATTATTGCGGGGTGACAAGCCGCACTGGTGCACTCAGTTGCGGAAATAAACATCGAGACGCATTTTACATAAGGAGCTTGCCGCAGCTTTAATATCGGCCCACACGTTCGATACATATGCCGCCGTGACGTCTATGGGAAATGGAAAACATCGAGCTTAAGCGGTTTGCAGTAACTTGTGAACGGGTGCATTATGTTGCAGGGCTCACGTGACTCGCAATGTTTTATGACCTGCATCACGGGTTATGACAATGCAATATATGAAAACCACGAACGATATAGATTTTTAAGCATTCGTTTACGATCTACTATTATTATTTTACATCCTAATAACTTTGCTGAACAACTTCTTTTCTAATATTTTATTGTCAATGTCAATTAAAAAATATTTAAATTAATTATGTTATGGCAGTGATCTTTTAAGTATGCTATAAGTACTCATACTGAAACCGATTTAAAATGAGTGACTTGACTCTTGACTTTTTTTAAAAAAGGGATTAATCAGAGAATAAAAATAGTTATTAAAAATATTATTAATATGACATGACAACACTCTCGGTGATATCTCGCCGCAGACTGCGAGCGAGAAAAATCATCGCACACATGGCAGCAGCAGCGAATATTTTGGTTTTATTTTTTTTCGCAATTGCAGGCAATATAGGATAATTATTGTTTATATTATTTATTTTTTAGACTTTTTTAAACAAATACAAAAAAGTTTATGATATGTAGGATGTATATTAAAACAGTTATTCGAGAATAATTAAAAACTTGGGGTACCTAATATACCCCATCGGCACGGCTAGACTTTTAACAACACACTGAATATTTTAGATTACTGTATTTAATGAATATTTCAATAAATTAGTATTAAATCGAATATCATTTCGATGAAACATAATTTTCTATTATCAATGAATATT
>JAGXCT010030603.1:0-10567 GCA_022495035.1 Philopotamus ludificatus
CAGATTGTATGGTTGGATATCAAGAGATGTATATACAACTTTCAAAACAAAAAAACACAGAAGTGGACAACAGATTGTCTAATAATAATAGAATAAAAATTCAACAACACAGGACAGCAAAAAACTTAATTAGATTCTAACAAATTAGAGTGTCATTCGTATTATTTTTTTTTAATTAAAATAAATATGTATGAGTAATATTTAATGTTTAATAAACTATTTTCTATACCACAATATTGGTATTTTTAAAAATAACACGGATTTTAGATTAGTGGAACCATTTTTATTTTTTTTCTTGTAAAAAAAGAGTAAAAGTATAGAAATGGAAACATAGAAGCATTGGTGTAAAAGCAATGAAAGATAATAACCATAAAAATCTATTATTTTTTGTGGAATGTACTCATATTTACTATTAATAACATCGAGAAAATGCTGTTTAATTGGAATATGCTGTTCATATCACAGAATTAGGTTAGGAAGTAGCATCCAAATGTTATTCAAAACATAAATGCACACGGAGAAAATATAATTGACTACTCAGAAAGATTTTTAAAAACAGATAGATCAGGCAACAAGCTCTTCGTTAAATTGGCTGCATTTAAATCGTCGTCAAAACAACGCATATCTTCAGAAATGTTTTTAAAGCACGCGAATGAGGCGCTCCCTTCTGCCTCAGCCATTATTATCAATCCTACGCAAAAAAGGAGGAGGGAATGGGAATTTAATCGATATCTTATAAAATTACATACAATTTCGTGAAAAAATATTAATTGGACTTTATATAAATTCCTAATCTTTCATAATATATTTAATTTAAATAAGATTAACATATTTTATTATACGCGTTAATTGCTGGAACCAATCTATCGGAAAATAGACGTAATAATAAATCCCAACTCATTTCAAGTAATACGTCTAATAAAATTGATTCATTATTGGATCGGATGATGGATATACAAAGGGATCAAACGATTGTACATAATGGAAACGGTTAAATAATTACTTGAAGAGGTAATCTTACTGTGCTTTATTGGCAATATACCAAATGTACTGAAAAAAGATTAATCGAATCGATACATCTAATTTGGGTGTACGACGGCAATTATTCCACTTAATTAACGCCATTTATTAACATTAATTAAATTACAAATATGGACGACGGAGTTTTCCAGTATGGTAGTGCATACAGGTGCTACTTCCGTTGCCAAATACGGCAACAAATTTCGCCACATCTCAGAACACAATACGGTAGGTTTTTCTCGGTGGAAACTTATACGGAGACGGTGGGGGGAGTATCCTCATTGCAACACCGAACAAATAGACTGTACTATATGTGCACAGTGGCTCACATGTAAACGTTTGCGAATATTTATGAAAAGAATGCCGGCGAATTGAGGTATCTCACGATGAACGTGAAAAATGCGATCAGATGTGTGATGGAATTTCAAATTTTGATAATAATATAAAGAAATACGAGACTAAAATAAATACTGTCCTTATCAAAGAAAATACCGTATACAGAGGAGCATTGTCTAGCTTCTGGGAATTATTTTATGTACTCTGACCTCTTTCTCATATGATGGCTTCTCTATGGCGATCGTATTTATATTATATTATTTTATAAAAAATCGTAATGGAATACATTTGATATCTAGATATTACGTATTGTTATATATTATTATCAGAATAAAGCTTCTCATACGCAAAATGAAAATCGTCAGAAATTTCAATGGCCTCTCTAAATATGAATCCAGTGTATGTTTTGACTGGCAATTTCAATGGATTGCTATTTTATATTATTGAATGTGGGTCACGATAATTTTCTGATATCGAATAAAATTCACTCGTATTATTTTAATTTATAGTCGAATGCCAAACATGATATATAAAGAACTATATAAATCAAAACAAGATAAAATATAATTCTATATTGCTGTTATATTTTACCTAATTACTCTTTGAAACCAATTAATCAAATCTAAAAAATCGCTGATTTCAAAAATAAAACTATAGTTCTGTGACTATATTTTAAAAATAAATTATAAATTGATTCGATAGTATCATAATGTTTTTCAGTATATTAATATAGGGTGTGGAAAACTACAGAAATAATTTCATCACATTGTGTAACTTTTACGATTGGCTTGGAAAATAAAAAAAAATACATCGAGACTGTTTAAGGAATGTTGATGCGTTGAGCAACCGAATAGACAAGAATTTGGGTTGAAAGTGTGGCTGAAATAAAATTCCCGTTTGTATGGTAGATACATATATCCCAGCTGCTACTATGTAAAAAAAAGGATACAGCTGACCTAAAAAGGGAGAAAGGTTCCATTCAAATAAATCCACCGGCAATTATTAAAAATAATCGAATTTTTATGGATTTTTTTATAGATTGCACATGCAGTCAATAAAATATAAATATATCCAGTGTTGATACCTTCCTTAAAAGATCGATTTGCAAATTTTCAATAACGGAATAGTACTGACAATATTTTGTTGAAAAAAAATGATTTTTAATCCTGATAATTATAATTTTTTAATCATTTTATAAACAAAGCAGGAAAAATTAAGTGTGAAAATAGGAATTCATTGGTTAAATTTTATACGGCATTATTTAAATACCGTATAAATAAAATTCGCGTTATGGATATGACTGAGAACACAGTTCCTTTTAGAGCTCTGAGGTTGCGCATCTTTTCTCTTTGTTTGAAGAGTGACATTTATTAAAAAAATAAAAGTCACTTAATTAATAAACGCAGTTGTTTACATTTAAGGGATTCATTTTTAACTCTTTTTGAATCGTGTAAAATAAAGACGATATAAATTGTTCAATTGGTTAAATTATTCTTAAATAAAATTTTCTGTAACTAACTGAATTGTATTTATATATGTTTTTTTTTTTTCTAATAATTAATTATAAATAATACTTTTTTCTAATAATTTTAAAGAATACACGTTTACATCTGCAATATAAGGTATGCGATTTCAAATATTCACTTCCTCTTAAAATTCATATATCAATTTTAATTATTTTATTCAATTCCACATATACCTTTACAGATAATTTAATAAAGTCTAATTTACAATTTGAATGATTCTAAAACATTACCAATTGAAATAATAAATAAATAAGTACATGAACACCTCGATTTATGAGATGCGTTCCATGAAAAAGCCGCGTAAAAGTAAACCATAATTTATAAAATTATATTTCTTTCCAAATCTCTGGAATTGTATTGGCTCTATCTAAAACCACCTTCATCAAAATATTTTAACCTTTTCCACTCTGTGAGCTAGATAGCCCAAAATATTTTTATATATAAAAGGCTATATATATAGGCCCAAAAAACTTTTTAGCAAAAAAATTGAATCTATTTATTTATAAAAAAAATCTTTTAATAAATACGATATTAGATCATCATAGATAGATGTTTTTGATTCATTTTACCAATGATAATCTTTTTTATCCATTCGTAAAATACAATTAATGAGAGTGGAAAAGGTCAAAACGTAGGTTGAGATGATCCTTGATTTAATGTTTGTATATTCTATTTCATATAAAAGTATTTGTTGATAAAAACACAATATTAGAACCAAGCGCGTTATCCAAAACTAAGAGTACTTAAAATCGAAGAGTTTTTACCTTGTATTACTCTGTTTCTGGATAAAAAGATTGAGATAAATAAGTCGTTTTAGACACCATTGTTTTTTGTATTATTATATTAGCAGTGATAGGAATTATTTTTTGTGTATAATCTTCTTTCCAGATTATACATAAAATACCTTTTGCCATAAATTCGATTATTTATCATTATCATCATCATAGGCACGACAGCTCTATTGTAGAGTCCTAGCCTCATCTAATATTTTATCCAGTCTGCCGCCACGTCACTCATCTTCCGGTACGTTTCAATGATGCAGTGTTCCCATGTACACGGTTCAACCATCTTAACCTTGGTATTTTTTTCCTCCGGAGTCAGGGAAGCTTGTTAATCATAAGCCTTTTCGGCGGCTGATTGTCCTGCATCCTTAACCCGTGACCTGCGAACCGAAGTCTGGCCACTCTGACGACAGTTATAACCGGTATATCCTTGCATAGTCGGTACAGCTCATTATTTTTTGTAAATAAGTGAGTGGAGATATGTGCATTTCTGGACGAAGCTGTACTTTCAACTTTCAGATTTAATTAGTAGGTGAGTTTAAAAAAATATTGCTTTGGTTCTTTGTCGCGTCCGAGTCGGGTGTGTTCGGGTTCGCGTGTGGATTTTGATGGAGTTTTGAGGCAGGATTGTGGGGTATTGGTGCGGGGGTGATCGAATGGGATACCGATGGGCCTCGCGATATATAAGTTTTACAATATAAGGCCCATACGCGAATTATGGCAAATCAGCCATACCCGCACCGAGTATTGTCACAGTCAGCGCCGTGTATCTGTCAAAATTAACACGCTAATGACCGAATATTTACTCGTTTTATTTATTATTCACTATACACATATAATTAATATAAGTGAGTGATGCGGTGAAGAACTCAACCCCGGGCTCAAGGCTGGCGACCTGACCCGTAACAGATGAGCCTAGTTAACCGGGAGGGCAGCCGTCGCGGCCCTGTCTACAAAATCGGTAAGCGACAGACAACTATTGCTTTGGGTACATGGAACGTGAGAACATGGAACTCGCCTCAAGCATGTCAGTTGACAATACAAGAACTAATTGAACATAATATACAAGTGGCTGCCATCCAGGAGCACCGATGGATGGGTGAGGACTGCCGATGGATGCTGCCACGGTATTTTTTAGTGGACACACTGACAGGCGAGAGGCGGGAGTGGGATTTGTGGTGGATCGACGGCTCAGCCCAAGCGTGATGGAATTCAAACCTATTAATGAGAGAATTTGTGTTTTGCGAATTAGAGGGGGTAGTCAGAATCTGTCTTTGGTGTGTGTGTATAAATTCACCGAGGCTGCAGATGCAACACGCTAAAGACAAGATTTAATTCAGAATTAAATCATATTTAAGGAAAAGGCCGCCCCGATATGATGCGTGGCCTCTTCGCGACCTGAACGCGAAGGTTGGACGGAGATCTACCACAGACCGACGATCGGGCTCACAGTCTACACCGTCACGTAACGATAATGGTGAGAGGCTCATAGACCGCGACCCGAACGGAATGGTGATTGCTAGCACCACATTTCAACATAAAAATATTCATAACAGCCACTTCCGATATCGGCCGATGGCGTGACGAGAAATCAAATCGACCACGTTCTCATCGACCGACGTCACAGGAGTGGTGTTAGTGACGTGAGAACCATCCGGGAGGCCGACTGTGGATCCGACCACTGTCTTGTGAGAGCTCTATACACGTTCAAGTGTCGGACGTCTGGATGCCCGGTGGCGGGCGGCGCAACCAGGTGGAATCTAGATGCACTTCGTGACGGTGAGACCGGTGAGCGGTACCGATCCTATCTTGCGGAACTTCTTTCCGCAAGAGAGCCATGTTCTCAGGTTTCAGCGACTGACATCGAACGACATTGGATAGGGTTGAGAGGTGCCATAGTATCCGCCGCGGAAAACTGTATAGGTACCCTGGAGAGAGGGAGGAAAACGGATTGGTTCGACAATATGCCAAGCTTAGTGTGGAGCGCCGCAAAACGAGATTAGCATTCCTTTGCGAGAGGCACACGATTAAGAAAAAGAAGAATATTCGAGCCTCGCAAACACGTCGAATATTAAGATCGGCCAAGCGCCGTTTCTTTGGCGAGCGGGTGGTCAATTGACAGACTGGAGCGAGACCCAAAACCATGGTACAAGCATATCAAAATGGTGACGCATTCGGTATGATCAGATCAATCCGCAATAGACGAAGAAGGAATGTCAATCTCGGAGCGAGCCGAGATATTGAGCCGGTGGAAGCGGTATTTCAATCGACTGCTTAATGCCGACTGTTTAGCAGTCGATATTTCAATCGACTGCTAAACGGCTTCAAATATAAATCAGAATGTCGAGCCAACATTCCAAAATACAAATGACATTTTGTGATCCTCTCATAGAGGTTGAGGCGGCCTTACCTGGGGATAAATCCGCTGGGAGGATGAGATATCCCCATAGATCTTATTAGCGTGGCGGCAGCGCTCTATTAATATAAAGGCATCTTGTAGCCATATGGCGGCATCGAGGTGATGCCTTCCGGATGGAGCGTGGCTGCAATATGTCCCCTTACATAAAAGCGAAAACAGCCAGAAGTGCGAGAATACCGCGGCATTTCAGTGTGCTGAATGGGGCATTATAAAATATTTAGTAAAGATCCTTTATTGCAGACGTCTTGTTCACGTGCGGAGGCCCTCATAGGGGACTACCAGGGTGGCTTCAGACCGGGCAGATCCACGGTGGACCAGGTCTTCACGATCAAACAGATGATCGAGAAGTCCTGGGAGTATGGCATCGATCTGCATTCCATATTTGTCGACTTTCGTCAGGCGTATGACAGCGTACATATGAACTATGGAGTGCCACGAACGAACTTGGCCTCCCGAAAAAACTTATTAACCTGACAAGGATGTGCGTTTCGGGTTCGGTGAGCAGGATAAGAACGATCGGGGTTTTGACGCAGCCGTTCGCAGTTTTCCCAGGAGTGAGTATCGCGATGCTTGTCCCCAATATTATTCAATTTTGCCTTGGAGGCTGCCACGAAAGCCGCACATCAGATCTGGCACGCGGATCCTTGGAGGGAGATGGTACTGCTGGCATACGCTGAAGATGTTTATATCGTCGGTCGCACTAGATATGAGGTTGTCGAATCAAGGCAGGGGCTTCTAACCTGGGTCTGGAGGTGAATTGGTCCAAGACCAAATATATGATGGTTTCGCGACCGGGCGAAGAGGAGGATCTAATGAGTGTGTTAAATCATTCAAATATCTGGGCACCACAATCACCGAGGACAATTCCTGGAGTACAGGTCTTCTGCCCGCATACAAAATGCGAATCGGTGCTATTTTGTTTCGTCTAAATTACTGCTAGGTTAAGCTCGAGGCGAAATAAATTAAGAATTTATAAACTATCATTCGCCCGGTGGTAACCTATGCGTGGGCATGGTCTTTGAGCAAACCGGGGACATGCATCGTCTTTGATCGGTTCGAGAGAAAGTCTTACATCTAATCTTCGACCGCGTCCGGGCGAGGCTAGTCCCGGATATAGAGACATGCGTTCCAATGCCGAGGTCATGGCCATGTATGGGGATATACCATTGTCTTCATACATTCGCACGCAACGCCTACGTTGGGTATGTAGCCCTAATGGGCAGTGATAGGTTGCCTCCATAATTATCGTAGACTCCAGGCTCAGTGGAACCCGCCCCTGCTGGGAGGCCAAGACTTCGATGGAGGGACAGGGTCGAGGCGGACGCGTTCTGTTGGGGCTTGGCGATGGATGGAGGAGGCCCAGGACCGGCAGATGGCGTAACGTCCTTCAGGGTACTTTCAACTTTCAGATTTAATTAGTAGGTGAGTTTAAAAAAATATTGCTTTGGTTTTAAAACCGTGTTAGTTTTACCGATCCGTCACGGCGGCCCGAAACCAACCACGTCGTCCAAAGGGGTATATTTCTAAGGGAAAATAGACCCCAAGTATTTCAAATCAAGATATTGATGAAATCTTCATCAAAATCTTGACCAACAGCTAAAATCTCGCGGTACGTGTTACTAGTATACGTTTCTCTCGCACTCGGCACATCGTTCCGTATGCGAGCGAGAAAACACCGCGGCCAGAGAAGCGAATATTTTATCTTTAATTTTTTTTCGCAATTGCGGACAATAAAGGTCAATGATTAGTTATAATATTTATTCTTTAGACTTTTTTAGACCAAATATTAAAAGCTAAAAAATAAACGAATACATCAGAAATGGAATTAACCTATTCATTGCCGATCGTCGAATTAATTCATAAATAAGGTTACTGAATTCGGCAATAATTAATTATTGTAAAGTCGTTTTAAAAGCAATTTATTCTCCACTTGTGACAAAAATCGCCGTTACAGCATCGGGCTCGTTATTTAACCGGATCACGTGATGGCGATATGTTCCAAGGTGGTCTCCTCATCAGCTGGTTTCATCTCGTGACTCATCGGGGCCCCCATGAAACGGTTTAAATTGAGCCGATCGTCCACCAAATTGTTGTTTGTTTACATTCAATGTGCATCTCGAACGGTTTACCGAGCGGACGTCGTAAATGGATATCCATAAAACAGTTTTCGGCGAACCAAAAGGCTTATAACACGCGTAAACAGAATAGATATATAAAAATTAGAAGCTCTTTCATGTCTTTATATTAAAAGTCTATAATTATTTTAAGCACACGTAGATATGTTTGTTGAGGATAACCTGGCTAGTTTTATTGCGGGCGTATAATTAAATAAGTTCCGACACGAGGCAACTAGGTAATAAAAAATTTGGGCCGATTGCAGAGCGTTCGCTTAAAACATTGCCGTTTTGCCGTTTAGCAAAAGTAATTTGCAGGGTTAGCCGTTCGGTGGAAAGATATGCGATGCGGTCGCATAAGATTGTCTCGGTGGAATTGGGTCGATTGGCCCGCCCCACACCCTAAAACCTTTCGTCGCCTTTGACCCTCGGGGGTGCAAGCACAACACACTTGTGCACGTGTGGACCGATTTAGAGTCCCAGATCAATTTAAGTTGGTCAAATTAAATTTCAGACATATATAATACGCCCCTTGTTTATTTAACAATATGATTGCGTATTAAATAACTCTTAAACTCATGAATAATTTAAGAAAGTTTCGCTGGTATTTGGATACTAATACATTATGTTTGTACGCAGATTGCGGCTTGATAAATATAATTTAATTTCAACAATGAGTCATCAGATTTTATGCGTCCAGAAATACGGTATCACGTATCCCGATACCGTTCGTGTGTAACATACAATATTGCGAAAGGCCCAAAATATTATATTGGCGAGACCGGGCATTGTTTCGCGAAATAGGGTCACGTATCGAACAAAAGTAGCCTCAAAGTGAACCGCCACATTATCTTCAGCCGCAAGTAACAGCCCTCCGCAATCAAACATTCAATGCATCCATGACGGAGGAAGTGATGCAATTCATCGCGCAAAATATTAAATAAAAATATGCGAAAAACTCCAACTTATCCCAAATGTCGAGCAGACATTTTTCGTCAAACATCATTTCGCATGTTTGACATTCGTGTTTTTCACTTACGCCGTGTGAATAATAGAAAATTTCAGACATATTGACTTTTTCTCGCGTAGAATTTTCTTCATGTAAATAAATATCGGCAGAGACGAGTGTTACATAAACATATTTCAGGTTATTGGCACTTGGAAAAATCTTTGCGATGAATGACACATTTACACAATACGATATTGGAATAAACATTCTGCCAATACGGTAACCTATAAGAATATCGAAAATCTAGGTGCCGAGGAAATTAACATATTAATACCTCAGTGACTAACTTTTTTATCATAAAACTTTTTAAGTAAAGAATGATGATGCGTTAAACCCAGTTTCAAACAATATTTTTAAAGAAAGTTTCAAAAATATTTAATAATTTTTAAGTAATTAAATATTACACCTCTCGTAATTTTATCAATACGACATCTTGAATTTTTTTAATGTAGGAGAGGTCTGTAGTTTAGATAATGTCTTCTAAATAAAAACATTGCAAAAGCAATACAAGAAATTCAATCAAAAATGCGCGGAAACAAAATCTATATTTATTCATCACAATTTTGTCCTCTTTAAAGTAATCACCCCCAAGTTTTTGATTTTTCTCATATAATCTAAAACATGTTACAAACTTTTTGTATTTGTGTAAAAAAGTGAGAAGAATAAATTTTATAAATAATCATTTACCTTTATTATCCGCAATTGCGAGAAAAAAAACAACAATAATCGTTTTTGTAGCCACGGGCGCTATGTTTTTTTTCGCTCGCATCCAGTACGATGTACCATGTACGAGTAAAAGGCACTATTAACAAGTGCCGCAATAACTTAATCGGTGTTGTGCTCTGTCTGCGGCGAAACATCGCCGAGTTCGCGTGTCATTTACGCGTCATATATCAGTAAAAATATCTAAAATACTTACTCCATTTTTTTAAAAATATCAAATCAATATCTTGACTTGAAATGCTTGGAGTCTCTGATCCAAGACCCCCTTCGGATGACTCGACTGTTTTCGAGCCGCCTTGGCGGAACGGTTAATATGTAAACATATCCAGATCAAGTTGGGTTACATTTTTTTTTAAAAAAGTAATAAGATAATAATGAAGGATTCATAAATATCTTAACTTAAAATGCGTGGGGTCTATTTTCTATTATAGATGAACCCCCTTAGGACGAAGCGATTGTTTTCGAGCATCGAATAGGTTAATGTAGTACCTTTCTTTATTTTTCTTCCCTTTTTCTTCGTTTCCAGAGATTATTCTGAATCTACTGCTAGAAATACACCTCCAGTAATTTCTTCAATGTTTCACGATCTTGAAACTTGAATCTGATATATTATAGACTTTTTCAATAATGTCATGGGT
>JAGXCT010030622.1:0-11403 GCA_022495035.1 Philopotamus ludificatus
TATTTTGAAATTCGCGTTATCGGAACACGCGCTATTGGGGGTATTACTGTATTATCATATTTTTTTCTAGGAGACAATAAAGGTCAATGATGATTTATAATATATATTCCTAAACCTTTAGATAAATATAAAAAGTTTGTGACGTGTGGAATTTATATTAAAAAAGTTAATAAAAAAAAAATTGAGATTCCAAACAGACCCCATCGGTACAGCTTGGTTAAAAACCATTGGTCACTTAAAAAATTGCTACGACAGACGCTCCTCACGCTTGTCACATATCGACTGATGCAATCTAATTTTATATTCGTCAATGGATTTTAGAGTACAAAAACATATGTTCCAATATTGGAACACCGGGAAAAAATGTCTTAAACAACTGAAATATAAAGCTTTAATAATTAGTTAAGAGTTTGATTCGACTAAAGATTCCTTAATCATTACATTTATTATTGTCCGATTTTATTTTTGTACCTAATTTAGCATACAAAATATGTTGTGTTCTGTTATCAATTTTGGGGTTGAATACTTTTACAATAAAATAAAATAAACATATGATAAATTTGTTTACTATAAATAAAAACAAAAATACTATTTGCGTAGTAAGATTATTTTGGGAACTAAAATATAGATGAATTAAGCGATTTTTTTAGATAATATAAATATTTTTATCTGAGAAATATTTTTCTGTTTATATATATAGCATATTTCTTTAACATATGACAGTTTTCATATTGACAATTCTCAAGTGGTCTGCTCTAGAAACATTTTTTTCGAATATTGCAAAACATCTATATCAATCTAAAATATATATTTTCACTTAGGCATAATATCGCCAAGGGGTTAATAAACTCGAACATTGCGAAAAGGCATGGCAACAAAAACACTTGAATTGGCAAAACAATTTCGTGCTATTTACAATGTGAATAAAACTTTAGCAGCAATTAAGTTGGAAATTTTATGAAAAACATAGTAGAAAAAATAGATAAAAGCATTTTATCCCGGATTGATCTGTTGAAAAGGGCTTTTCGTTTATATTATTTTTTTAAAAGGAATTTTTTGGATACAAATCTTCTAACTAATAAATTTGATAAATATTCGCAAGATCCAAACGTAAAACGTTGGATAGATCTGAAAATGTTTTCGAATCATATAGCAGTTTTCTTTGTTTTTATGTCTGCAATTTCAATGACGAACATTCTTACATATAAACGTACATGGATTTATTTATATAAGTGGAAACGAAATGAATAATTTAAAATTAATAATCAAAATAATTCCATATTAGAATAAATAAATTTAAATCTCAATTATTGTCATTATTAAATGAAAAAAAAATACCTTTAACCTTAAGCAAATATAATTAGAATTCATTCTACGACCTTTGATAATAATATTTGATATAAATAATAATTCTTATTATTCACATACACTGTTAATTATAATTCTGCACTGACCCATAATTTAATCTCTAGCAATATGATATTTCACACCATTTAAATGACAGATTTTAATGTGCCAAATGCAGTCTGCATTTATCATTCGAATTGTAAATACATAATTAAATATCGGTTGATCAAATAGAATCATGAAATTTTTGATATTTTTCGCATTTCTTATAACAGCATGCGCTGTTACAATGGTGCAGAGTGAAGGATGTCGCTATATCATGGGAAGATGTAAGCGTTTTTATATATATATTTAGTTTATTACTTGAAATTATGATTTTATTTAATTACAGGCGTTGAAAATTGTCCTGAAGGAACACATTCGTATAATAGCGCTTGCCGATCTCCGACGTGGTCGCAAAGAACTTGCGAAAATCCTACGAAGCATGATATGGGAGCAATCTGCGACTTGTCGAGATGTGATTGCGATGAACCCACCGTAAAAGACGAAACTACTGGAAAATGCGTAGATATTAAAGATTGTTTTCTGTCAATTAAATGAAAATTAAGTCAAAATTTATATTTTTTTAATAAAGCTTAGTTTAGTTATATTAAAATTGTCTTCAATGCATTCATTAATATTGATTTTATAGGAAATGCAAATTTATTTAAATATTTTTTGTATATTGAGCGCTCGAATAAAGTCTATTTATTGTCCTGAGATATTCATCTCGTCACATCAGTATGTCCAATTTGAAAGAAATCGTTTTCGGAACCTGGGCGAATGTAATTTAGCTAAATCTCTTCTGTAATATATCATGTCGAAATTCTTTGATTCTTTCCGTTAATAAAATTGGAATTCATTCAATCACCCTTCCCCCGGCAAAGGTACTACACGTGTTTCGTATTAATCCTCAGATATCGGGCTTCGTTTTCAGTGATATTTTCAATGGAAAATTTTCATCGCAGTCTAATTTTTCACCATTCAATTAAATTTCGTGCTGAAAATACGCCGAAAATCCTCAACAATATTTAAAAATGTATAATAAAAAACCTTTCCTAATTTATCAAAGCACACGTTCCGATAACGCATATTGTCTCGTATTTTTATAGCGGGTGTTACAGTATTTTTTGTTTGACGGAAAACTCTGTGAAAAACGAGAATATACACGAGAAATGACATTTCATATCTTACGATAAGATAACGGCACATAAAACCGCAAAATATCACCACAATAGATGTACATACACGCGGTGTGTATCAAAAATAAACGGATAAATTCTAATTAAAACACTCTGTACATATTCTAACGATGTAATATGAGATACCGAATATTATATTACCATATTTAAATATGAAACGACATTATATGTGTAGAAAATATTTTTAATGGCCCAGTTCAATCACGCTAACACATAATAATACATATATTACATAACAAATATTATATATTACATAACGAAAATATATATTACAAACCTATATTACAATAAATTGAAGAAAAGAATTATAATATTTCATATAGGATATCAACAAACGGCTATATTTGACATCGAATATATCCACATATTCGGCCAAAGTGTTTGAGCAGAGTAATAGCTCTGGTTACCAGAGAATTTCCGAGAACACCTGTCCTCATATTTGGTGCAAGAAATGGCACACGTGAACGAGCTTGATGGTAGTAAGGTAGCGTCTATAAGGACAACTCGCACAGTACAAGGGGGTTATGTAATATGCCAACCAATAGCTTGAAGAAGTGCTTTTCGCCAAGTAACCGATCTTCTTTTCTCAAGGGCTATATAATTCCCCAGGCAACCCTGCACCCATGCGCTGGGGTATAAACTTGCAGAATCCAAACTCAGGTCAGCGTAGAGATACCTAAGAAATTTCTTCTGTATCTCTAATCTGAGGGAATTCGAGGCGTCATAAGGCGCCCATATAATGGAACTTGATTCGAGCAAGCTCCGAACCAATGCATCGTATAGCACTCGTATGACTAAATGCTACGTATGTGGTGAGAATTTCTCAAGACGAAGCCCAACATTCTTGACGATCTCATACACACGTCCGATACATGTAAACTAAATTTTAACTTAGAATCAAACAAAATACCCAGATCTTAACAGACGATTTAGAGAGAGTTACGCTCCCCAAGACTGTAATTAAATATGATGGGCCTCCTTTTGATCTGGAAACTGTCATAGTTTGACACTTTCCAATACTCAATGGAAGACGATTTAATATTGCCCAATCGAGCAGAGAATTTATGTCCAGCTGCAACGAAAGGGCATCTTCCACTGAAGTAATAGGATCGATCGAAATATTTTTACAAGTTCGAAAAGTGAGACTCATTGAAGCGATTGACTATGAATATCATTTATAAATAAAATAAATAATAAAGGTCCTGATCCCTGCGAATACCGGAAGGTGTATTGTATGTATAATGACGTTTGGGAGTCGTATTTCACATATTGTTTCCTCTCTGAAAGGTAACTCGAGAAGAAGCGTACGAGATTATCCGATAACCCGAAACTGTCTAGTTTCAGAATGAGTCTGCATGATCGACTTTATCAAACGCTTTTTTCAAAGTCAGTTGCAGATAACGCGTCGACTCTGAAATTCTTGTCCAATGACTTAGACACAAAGTTTGAAAATTACAAGGCCCGTGACTGTTGGAGTCTGTCCATTGAAATCCATGTTTCTCATCGATAATCTACATTCAATATGGTTAAATATGTATTTATGCAGAATCATCTATCGATTTATCTCCTTTTTTAAATATGGGAGTAACTTTTGAATGTTTCCACAAGTCTGGAAACTGGGACGATTTTAGCGATAGGTTGAAAATATGACGAAGAGTACCAGTTAGTTCATCTTGACATGCTTTTGTGAACGAAAGAAGGTATACGATCGGTCCAGCTGATCGCTCTCTGAAATTAATTTTCCAAAAAAGCAAAACGTCATTTGAGCTTTGTCTACGGTGTCGATGATTAGCTGTGGTGCATTCGAATAGTAGGATGATAAACCAATATCGCGATCAGTATGAGTCCCGGGTTGTCGAATTGACTGGAAGTATTAGCAAAGGAATTGACAATTTGTTTCGGAGTTATGCAGTAACACCATCAAATACCATGTGCTTTGATACGGAGGCTGTCAGTTCGCTTTGCCTTTAATGGTAATTCCAAAAAATTTTGAGATTCCATCGACGCTGCTCACATAACAACAACACGTAGTCGTTGAGGATCCCAGTGAACTAAGGTCGTCTTGTACCTCCGGAGGCACACGAATTCCTCACGGTACTCTGGGTTGGCGGACCGTTTCCACGCTCTGTGGATGGAGTGCTTCCTTGCTACTAGGGTAATTGCCTTTAGAGGTCCATTTGGGAAAAAAAACTTTACGGTTAAAGCTCCGCGTTTAAGCGGGGAGCATTTAAATCAAACACTCTATAAACACGTCATAGAAACGCCTGAGTTATGAGGTTCACATCGTTGCACTCAAACACCCCTGCCAGTCAGTGCTTTGTAAAGAATTAGTGACTAAATTTAATTTATCATTAGAAAACACCAAGATCTGACATCATTCATTGATTCAATTATCATTATTATTTTACATTCTCCATGATGCTATATAATATTTCTTTAGATAATGATATATCGAGCGTAGGATGATAATTATCTTCGGGTACCAAGACATTGTCAGATCTTTTTACACCACAATTAAGATTGGAAAAAACTAGATCTAAACATTTATTACTTGAATTAAGTATATTATTATATTGTACTAAATTAAATAATGAACATAATATTTATTGCATCATTAGTGGTAAGCTATTGCCTGATGCAACGTTAAAGTCACCTATTATTAAAATTTTTTTTTTAGATAGGTTAACATTTTGGATGACATTGTCACAAAAATGTTTGCTACCCACTTGCCGTTTGGGAATGTAGACAACACATATAAAAAAATACAAAAAATTATTTTGCACACTCGAATCCACAGGTCTCAGCTTCGACTCCAGGATGCGGACATCTTTGAGTCATGAAGCCGAGATCGCTGCGCACTGCCACGCCGCCTTCCACGCTCCAGCTCTATCCTGCGATATACTTCAGCGGTTGTCAACCCGCTATCTGATATCGAGGATTGAGCCAAGTCTCGGTCAGCGCCAATGTGCGAATCCTGGCGAGTATGCTTGTGAAAATGAAAAGTTTTGGTACCAAGAGACCTCTCACATTCGATACATTCAAATTGACCAGCCTCGGTATAATCACACCGTGCTAGTCAGAATTAATTTTATTGAAAATATACCGGCGTACTCGGGCGTGTTCCGGCCAGATATTCTCGTTAAGGAAGAGGTCTGTAGCACTCGCCGGTACTCCAATTTTGAATGCCTTCGAGTGGCGATATCTCGATTTCAAATCGAAGACACTATAATCTCCGGCTTTAATCTCCATCAAAAAAGTCTTAATGTCATCCACTTTGGTGTCTGGGTGGAACGAGCATGCATAAATATTGTTTTCTTTCGACTTCGAGCGAAGACGAGCTTACCGCCCGTGACGCACACTTGTCCTGGTGGATGCTTGTTGTCGCTTTCGATGTGACCAACCTGAATTGGTCGGAAAGTATTAGTCCGGGCGAATGATTTGACCAGGCGCCGTCCTGACGATGCTGGCAAATGTTGGTGACAAAACCAACTGATGACCGACTGACCGACATCGATCTCCGTGATGTATTGGCACTGGCGTTGATAACGGCGTAGACAATGGCGCTGGCATTGGCGTTATGCTATGCTATTGGATAGCGTTGGTAATGGCAGTGGTGGTGAATGAATTTTCACTTTATTACGAATATTCACGTATTCACTTTCTCACGCTATTTTTATTGTTATTTTATTAAGTTATTTTTATTTCTGCATTTTATTATTATTATTAATTTTATTATATTTATTATTTTTAATAATCTCCCTCCTTTTCAATTTTGTTTGAGTTTAATAGTTTATCGAGATTCGAGCGCATGTCGCAGATGAACTCGCATCGTCACTTAACTGGATTTTAGGTACGCCGCATTTTGAATCAGAAATCGATATTTCGAAAAGCGAGGTTATGTGCGATCAAACGTCAGCGTCAATCTGCACCTCCCTCACCCCGGGGCTCAACAAAACAAAAACAATGATTCTGACCCTACAGGTAATACTTTTTTTCACCGTTTCGCGTCAACTAGTCAACGTACATAAGCACGTGGGAAATTGACAAAAAAGTAACACACTTTTAATGAATGTCGTCCGTAGTTTCGCGTGACTTAATGACTTACGAGGGTGACCGCCCTGCCCGCGCGTGTCCGCCCTGCGCGCCGGCCGACCGAACTCAATTATATTACCATATTTAAATATGAAACGACATTATATGTGTAGAAAATATTTTTGTAAGTTTTACCCGAGGGTCCTTTAAAATTGGCTCAATTTCGGCGAAATCCTTGTACAGATCGTCATAGTGGACTATACAAATTGTTAATTCATGTCTGCAGAGACTCATTATAATTTAAACGGTTATATGAGCGAGCGAAATTAACCTAATATATTTATAATAAAATCAATTTGTCCGTCTGTTATTCGTCTATGTCTATTTGTTTATTGTGTCGCACAATATGGACTAAATCAAATTAATTAGTGAATCGTGAAGGAATACAATTAAATAAATCCTTTTAAAAGATCGGCATTGTGTATTTCTGCGACACGCCAACGTTTCGTTAAAACGAAATCCGGGTTCATCGCCCTATTCTCTAAGAATATTCCAGAAAATGATTAATTCCTGAAAAGTCTACCGGTCATAATTCACAGCCATATTTCCCATAGGTGTTATAAATTATTGTGGTTTCGATAAATCTAATCATAAATTATTCGCGGCATGAATAATCATTCCATACGCCTGTAAATATTTATTATAATATTAAATACATTTATTTAATATGTGTCAAATATTTATTTATGACGACAAGGCTAATAAACAAATTTAATAATTAATAATAACGAAATGCGTTGACATACATTCGGCGCTGATGAAAATCATACATAAATTAACCCTAGCTTGACTAATCCTAAAATCTATTACTGCAACCCCGTTTCTGTCCATTTCCTAATCATCCCTTCCTTTATCGCAATTTCAATTCAGGCCCAGAATAGGGAACATACGTACCTGTCGAAGCGCCTATTGTGCGTACAAGTCCTCATAGATCGGAGATAGTAAAACGGATCGCGTCCCTGATGTGTATCACTATCAAATAGTGAGGTAATGGGATATGAAGACTTTTCTAACAAAGAATCTAACAACGTACACGGAAGCTATATACAATATAAGAAATCGCATCGACTGAGCCGTTATTTTTTAAATTTCAATCATATGAAAAATTAAGTTTTCTTAATGTATTGTTTTTAAATATATGAGAATTAAAAGCAAACGTGCAAGTCAACAAAAATCAACTATACGGAGAATAACTTTCAAACCTCTACCACCATTGTCACTCGAAATCATCAACCCATCCGTCACAGCGGCTCAAAAACAACAGCGTCATCCAAAAGAGGCATCTAAGAAACCCCAAGCATTTCTAGTCAAGTGTATTTTTTTTTTCAAAATGGATTATTCTAAGAATTAAAATTAGTTATTAATGATTTGCTTCATAATTTAGTCGATATTTTGGATTTTTAACTAATCAATATGATGCGTAAATGAGACGTTATCTCATCGCGCCCGATGCAAAAGGAACGAACATTGGTGTTTTTATAATTTTTTTCACAATTACAGACAATAAAATACATTAATTGTTTATAATATATATTCTTTAAACTTTTTAGACAAATATAAAAACTTTTTGACATGTAGGATTTATATTAAAAGACTTATCAGAGATAAATTAACAACTTGGGGTCCCCAATATCCGGGTAGTAAGTAATGTATAAATTCTCTTTGATATTGATTTCTTTTTTATAGGAATATGGTTGAGACATCTTTTTTTTAGTGTTAAGAAAAATTTGCTAAATTATGATTGGTGTAAATTGAGTTATTTTAATTACTCTTGCGACTACATTATAAAGTCTTTATACTTTACGAATTCAAATGATTTAGCTACAATAAAAAAAAGTTTATGGTATGTTAATAGTGCAATAAGGAACTTTGCCCTAAGACTTTTACAACATGGTAATTAAAATAGTCGATGTTAACATCAAACATAGACCACTTACAATGTTGACTTAATGTTAATTTTAGGTTAATTAGATAATTTCTGTTAATGGTTTTACTACTTTTGAAAATATCGCCTAATTAATATTACGATTTGATGAGTCCAAGTTTTTATTATATTATTATTTCGTATGTCTGCATAGTTTTCCGTATCGATTATATTGATGGCTAAAACACCCTTATCGCCAAAAATTCAGACGACAACCGCAGAGGCAACCAATTAAGTAGGAAAGTGTGGGTTTTGTAATAAATGTATTTAAAATATTTAAATTTTGAATTTAATAGCTGTTCGACGTCTCAATAAAGGAGGTTTTCCATGAAGCTGATCAACCTATAGCTAATGTTCAATAATGTAAAGTGGCAGAATCAAGGAAAAATATTTGAATAATCTTCACAGTGTTTTAAAAAAAAAATAACTGTAATAATTCAGTAAAAGAATCTAAAAATTGTCCTCAGCCAAATGATCATAAGTATGTCAGCACATTGATTTTTTTTTTGCAGATTCCTCTGCTCGTGTAATATTAAGAAAATGGACTCAAAGTTACTAAATTGAGTCACTACAATTATGTAAATAGCAAATGAAAAACAATACCAACAATATTTATTTATTTATTAATTTGAATATGATGGATTAATGGAATAACGGAAAGATTTCAAAGCACCATTCGTCCATATAAAGATTTGATAAAAATTCTAAAGACTAAATATGCAAGGGGAGTAAGTCTCTCAAACCACGACACAAGTTAATTTTAATTTTATTTCAGTTGGATTGATCAATTTATATTATTTGTTTTTAAATTATTTATTCAACGAATGAGAGATGGCATTAAATTAATTAATTCCAAAGTGTCAAACTATCTACATAAATATGTTTTTATAAAACATGCGGAGGTAATGGGTATCTTCATCTTACATACTCCCTCCCCTGGCCAGTGTTATAAAGAATTCCCTGAATTCATAGTTTTCATCGGACACCTATCCGACTACTATCATAGCTCAGTCGCGGTTATCTTATATTATAATATAAATTAGATTTTTTTTAGAATTGTCAAAAGGTTTGCCCTCGCTGTTTTAGGTTGTACGATCAATAAGGAGTATTATCTGAACCGTAGTACTATTCTATGCCGTTTATGTAAAGCAACCTGAAAAAGGCATTCAGATTTGTTGCGAAGCAACTCATGGCAATTGCACCACCATTATGCCCACTATTCTAGCAAAAAAAACTACACTATAATTTATTCCACAGTTCCCTGGGATTTTCTATTCTCCTTCATTCCCGAAAATGAAAAAAAAAACATATAAAATATAAAGCATTAAAACAAAATCGCTGAAGAAGCTAAATGCCATACTGCAAAAACTCAAATGTATTTTAGTCGATGAAAAATTGAAGAAAAGTTATTATTTTATTTAACCTCCTTTAACCATTTTACAATAAAACATAATACAGAAAAACATAACGTAGCTATGTATATTATTCTTTTGAACAAATAATACTAGAATCTGTATACCGACGCGATTTTAATAGAAATTTAATCCGGGCTATCGCTCAGCAACACTCTATTGATTTTATGCTTAGTGTTTCGTAAAGTGTTAAATATTATTATAACTAAAATCGGACTGAATTATTATAGAACCTAGACTGTAATTTAATAAGAATAAGATTAAATTTAATATGTTAAAGTTTTTAGTTCAATGAGTAAAAATATTGTTTTCCACTATAGAAATGGCATAATGTATTTTATTGATCGCTTTCTGATATCCAATTATTACTATTTTTTAGCGAAAAATCTTTTTTTATTGCTTTTCATCAAAAAAAAAATTAAAATATTTTATTTGGATTTACTGACATGATTTTTCATGTCATTACTGACAAAAAATATTTTACAATTTTTAGTAACGCATTGTATTAGTTCCGCCGGCAGTAAACAAATTACATTTTGATTCATTTGGAAGGTTCAAACGTTTTTAATTATCTGTCGTCTAATACCCTAATGCCTTGACCCATGTTAAACGAGCGACCTGAATTTTTGGAGTGAGTGGTGGCTTTTACGAAGGTTTATGGACATTAAATTCAAACATTGAGAATTTTTTAAGAAAAACAGTCTCTGGACATGACTTTTGGCCACTGTATTAATTATCATTTTAATTTATGATTATACATATCACTTATATTTAATTATAATAAATAAACGTATACCATCAGGGGCGGTTCATGACTTAAAACAGGTGGGATATGATGAGGTTGAAGTGAAAAGGGGACTTTTTTTCAAAAAAATGAACTGTTTTTAGTACGGAGAGGTCGAACCAATAAATAATTCAATTTTTTTATTTTTAATTTTTATTTACATAATCAAATGAAAACATGGTTGCACTAGCATTCAAAAATTAAGGGAATTTCTTAATTGAATCATCAATCAGTTAATGATGTTATTCAAATTCCAGAAAAGAGAAATGCAAATATAGTCGAAAAACGTTGACGTTGTCGTTTATTTTTCGAACCGAAGAGAAAATATAGACCAGCTGGGGAAATACAGGTCTGCGCTAAACAGAGCATTACACAGCAAACGAAAATCGACCTTCTGTATACGGTAATACGGAACATTTCTCTTTACTTCCACTGACTGACAAAGAACAACACTCGTTCGCATCAAACCATCAGCTAAACTGAAGCTATCGACCACTTTTCAAGGGCATATAGCATAAGTTCCCAACCTTTTTCAAGTGGCGACCCCTTTTTTATAAAATCCATGTGATCCGAGACCCCCATACAATCCAAAAGCCATTTATG
>JAGXCT010030743.1:0-10456 GCA_022495035.1 Philopotamus ludificatus
GTATGTGATGAGAATTTCTCAAGACAAAGCCCAACATTCTCGATGATCTCATACAACATTCAATACAACATAGATACAGTTTGAGTAATGAATTTTTTGGTTTATTATTATTTTTTAAGCAATTGATACCAATTACATTGGTCGAGTAACATCGACCGATATCGTATAGTGGCCGTCATTATCTGCATATTATATGATAACAACGTTGAACGAAACTCGTTCTCCTCTCGGGCCAAATGAATGTCATCGTTATCCACCACAAGTACTCGCCGTTTCAAATCTTAACAGCGCAGGTCGGTACATATTTCCGGCCGTATTAATTCAGGACGCTAAGGTTCAAACCGATTTGCGAATATAATTAATATTTTAAACCCGTTCGTAAAGAAACTAATCAGCGTCGCTTGAATTTCTTCAATATAATTCTCTCAGTCGCCTAACGGCCGACTTTGTATGGATTGCTCTCCGTCGGACGAGTAGATTTTTTGATGCTGCAACGCGTGTGTGCTAGAAATATATTTTTTGCAAATAATGCACACACATGCACGGTTTGTATTTCCAATTAGCTATGAGAATTTGAAATATTGATTTAGATTTGAGAAAAAGATGCTACCATCCCAAGATTGTTTTGGTTTATGATAAAAGATTTTACAGAAACTAACGACCGCACTGAATTGCGTAATTTATTATTCGAGTGCTGCTAAAACAGGCATTCGTTTTATCTATCTGCGCCGATCAGAACGCATACGTTAATCTTGTACTTAAAGTGCAATATTTCATTTAAGATTAATTAGCGAGTTCCGTTAAGATATTTTCTGAATACTCAATTAAAAAAATATATTTACAAATCAATGCAAAAAAAATATATGCATGTATAATTATGTGAAGTGCATACACAATGATAATAAATATGTAAATATATATATAACAGACCGATTCTATAAACGTCTTTTTAATTTATGTACTCGAATAAATATATTCACATTAAAGTTTATTACACTCGTTCGAGATTTTTATTTTGAACAAATCGTGAAAGTCCCACTAGATGGAAATAGTTTTATTATATAATGTTAATATGATATCGGCCGCGAGCGTTGTGTGTTCTACCGATTCCAACAATTTGTTCTAAAACTGATATTAGATATTTTATATGAACTTAGTCACTCCGGATATGATTAAATAAACAATACACATTATACAATATTATAATATGCTAATGGTTAATTATATGTAATTACATTTATTATAAGCAGACTAATTGTTAGATTTTTTTAATTACAATTTTTTCTAGGTTTGTATTAAGTATTTATAACATAATTATGTATGTGATATATGTGTGAGTGGCTAAACACACACTCACACATATATCAACGCTTTACAATAACAGCATTATCGTATGCCACTCATAATATATCAGTGCAAAAAAATATCAGTTTTCGATTGTAATGAATGTAATAAATAAGCGATAATAATATTAATGACACAATATGAATTCATGTTTTATTTGATTCATTGTACACGAGTACGTTTATTAAGTTTTTCGGAGCAAATTATTTTGTTTTATATTACAATGCAACGAAATAGTGTGATTTGGCAATATTATAATATACAATGCGACTATTGCCAATTGCGGATTTGAGAAATGACATTTGGGACAGGGCATTAATCTATTGTTGGATTATATCCAAATTGGAATGATTTGTGATAGAATTATATTGGTATTAAATTAATTTAACACCTGAAAATACAACGTTATTGTATTTTAATGGCAACGTCATGGTCATATCTAAATATTATTTTCTTATTTATTGAGCAATAATGTATATTTCGCTAAACAAATGTAAAATATTCGAAACGCTATTTGTTTTGCGAATTATCATCCCAACGATAAAAGTATTAGACGTGAGAAATTTAAATAAATTATACACGAATCGTAAATACGATACGTATATATGCATAATTGTGTGATGCAGTCTGTCGCGTTCAGTATTAACATTTAAAATAATATTAGCAATATTTTGTCATTAGATTCAATCGAACGCGTCATCAGATGCACTTTACATATTAATAACCCGCGAAGTTCTTCGGTTTCTTTTATCGTACGAAACATCAATGTCAGTTTAATCAATGGACAGGAATATCGATTACTCGTGATGAATTTTATAGTTCGTCACTTTCAACTTTGAATATAAATTTAAAAATATATCTGTTCAACAATTGTACGCAAAAAAAAGTTTTATTTGAACATGTCGGTTTTTTATTCAACCCTTACGCAATTTAGGAGATTGTTCTCGGAAAAGTACTTGTTGATAGACTGTGTCCGGGTCAACTGTCCGGACGGTGGCCGGACGAGAACCTTTCGAGTTTATTAAAACATTTTCTTTCTACTTTTAAAATCTAAATTGGTCTTGTCGAGCGCTCAAATAACGTTTTATAACTTTTTTCGGCAGGCCTAAAGTAATATAGCCCTCTATGGTCCATATATTTCCATTTATTTTTCATATACTCCGTGTCCCATCCGCTGTAAACTTTTGCACAAATATTTTTTGCCGGGAATATATTTAGAAAGCGGAGGTTACAAATTAAAAGGAGGGGTCATGTTGCATTTACCATGCTCGTCTTATTACGCATCTACTATTAGCCTTGTGCATCATCGGGAACTACGTCAAATCGTGTAATCACTCACTCCCAGTGACGTGGGGTTATTAATTTTGTTGCGACAGGGCTCTAATCCGGCCCGTCCAGCGGGGTTTCAGTGAACTGCTGCTAACATTTAATTTAAAATTGAATGTACATATTTACATTGGCGCGATGTTCTTCCCATGCTGTCAACTTCTGAGACCAAGATGGCCGATGTACATATGGCCACGAATTAGAGGTTTTATTTGGGGATTCTTTTTATTTTGAATAAAAAATATGATAACCACATTTACATTTGTATTACTAATAAATTCAATTCCATCGTTACGTGTACATATAATACATATGTAATTTTAATAATAAATAACTATTATATTTAAGTCCTAATAAAAACATAAAATATTATTTCGGGACTTTACCTAATATAAATAACACAGTCAGTCTGTTAATATTGTGATATTTGGCAATAGACGGTGCTTTAGTAGTTTATTGTGACAAGTACCATTAAAAATATAAATATTTTTTTTATAATATAAGTGCTCGACTTAGATTAAAGGAAACGCTCGAAACACGACTGAAATTGTTAAGGAACATAATTGATCGACGCTATAATCACAGTCCGCCATGGTTAATTATCGCAAACAACAAAGCTTAACACGTTTACCCGGCCGACAATGATTCATTTTCAATTTTCTTCCTTTTATTAAAATTAATTTATCCGAGCGTTATAGCGAGGTACAAACAAATGATTCCTTGTCACGCATCCTTTACAATAAAACCTCGAAGAGAGAGGTAGCACTCCTACTATCCTCGTGCACAATAGATAGTTTCTATCGGTTATTTATGTGTTTATCTTCACGCCCTTTTATTGCCGGATACGTGCTACCGAGCTGTAGCTAGACTATTGCTACGAGAGTTAACATACACATGAATATTAAACCTATCTAATATGCTAACATTTAAATAGCAATTTATATCAATTTTCCTATTAAACTCGATCTTTAACTTTATCGACTATTTTATACATCGTTTTTTATTTAAATATGAATATTCCGTTTTATTAAAGAGGTTCGATCGGCTCTCTGTTGTGTTAAGAAAAGTTGTCTTAACTGCTTATCCTTATTGTGTAACTAAGTTGGGAATTCCATTTAAAAGTTGAAGGCACCCACACATCGACGGGGCGCAGTCGGCCGGAAGAGCCCCCGTGATAAGGGCCGGGACCGGGCCAGGGCCATGGGTTGCCGAGGACTAAAGCTCGGATGAAAAATTCAATTGCCTCGGGCCAACTTGCCTAAGTGGTTTGCCGAGCCGAAAAAACCCTGTTTTTCTGCTCACCCTTTGCAGGCACGTGAAAAGTTTTGGAAAGCCGTCCGCTCCCATGGCAATATGACTATACTTTAGCCCTACAAATTTAATTTATTTGGGGGTCGTATGATTTTAAAGGAATGCTAAAAGACGGTCTTTGTTTTTTCCCCATGAAAATATTTAAATTAAAATCAGACCAGGGGTGTAGATTTCTAGGCAATTATATATTCAACATTGTGTCCAAGTTGTGTATGTTGTTTGAGGATTTTTCTCATTTAAAAGTAAACTTTTGCAAATCGGTAAACACCACCTCAAAATATTGTTCTGTTTTATTATAAGTTTGTTCACAAAGTATCAATATTGCTTTTAAAATTTCGTGTATATAAAATAATTAGCGTGCAATACTTGACGAAACAAGAATAATTATATAATTAAAACAAAATAGCACTATAAAAACACATATTGGTAGTAACATAAAATAAAAATAAAACTAAGTCGCTTTTACCCTAACTATCAACTCATGGTATATTCGAATATCAGATTTAACATATAACTTAACCAAAAATATGTTTTTATACCGGAACAGATTATAAATCTCGATTTATTTTGTTATCATAATAGATATGGAATAAAAATATATACTAATTACTTATGATTACATACATGTATAGGTAACCTGTGAGCAAACTACCTGACTTGGTCTGGCCGTTGACCTTTTATAAAAGCTCTAAATATATTTATATGAATCGGGTTTTCATATAAAAATATATATTAAATTACATAATTATAATACGTATACAATTTCGACTGCACTATCAGTTAACATATAAAATATTCAAACGTATACGTAAAGCTGCCGAAAAAGGTTTATAACTTATGGGTTACTCGACGTGTAATGTTGCCAAACACACCGGTGGGGTATGCACCGAGGTTCGACTCGGAAACGGGGCACTCTTTGGGTATGACGTGATGCACATCTGGGCGGCAAATAGTTGCAAACAGTTCAACAGTACAAACTTGAACTGTTCTTCGTCTGCCGTGGTAAATCACGACGCGAACACTTCTGCTCACTAAAACTTTATCTAAATGATGAAACAAATATGTACAAGTCTCGATCCCCCTCATTTTATAGAATAAATAAATCTGCTATTACGAGCTTTACGACATCTAGTTACTTTATGAATCATAAAGATTGTACTGGGGAGATACCGGCGATGGCAGACCTGTTGATAAATGTAGATCGGAGGTTTGGATCGAAAATTTAAATAAACTATTTTCTCAGCATTGTGCGTAGGTCTCAGATATATTGCACATTGGTATTATTATTTTTTAGAAAATACCGGCCCGGTCAAAGAAGCATATAAACTAAAATCAACATATAAGCTCTTCCGGCCCAAAATAAGACGAGTTGTTAACCTAAATCCGCATAACACTCGGAAATGCGTGACTGTGGGAAGGTACTCTTCTTCACACATTTGTGCACAAGCCCATTGGACCCAATAACTATTGCCTAAATTTTTCTTGTATGCTCATTACGTTTTATCTTGACCGTATGAATGAGAACCGGTTGTAGATGTTGCATTTCCAACAGGAATTTTTTCCAATGTTTTATTTCTTCCGAACGTGTGCCACATATGCGTCGCCCGTACACACACATATAGACGCATATAAGTTTTAACCAAAATAACTAATTGCATCCGAGGCGTTAAACTCATTCGCCAAATTATTTCCATGACTTTCGTGCGGCGAATATTAATATTTTAACCCGTTTTAAAGTTTTTTTTATACTCGATATAATTAGAGTTATGAAAACATTGCGCGTCTAGAACAGCGAATGTGTTAGCAAGTTTAGCAGCTGAATATTTAAGTTGCCAGGATACGAGTGAAAGGAAATGCGAGGGGCAGGGATCCTTTGTGGACGGCGACGCGTGTGCAGGAACTGTCCTGAAAATGTGTATAGGAAACTATTTTTATTTATGGTATACACGCCTGAGTTATTGTGTACCGTGAAGCTCAACAATAGAGTTTCATAAATATTCGCCCCGTTCTAAAAAATGTATCAGGCTACTTTAGCCGTCCAAAGTACGTGTCTAGACTATTTTAATGAATAAAAATAATTTTATTAAATGGTTTTCTATAAATCGTTCGACTGGCAACAAATATTTTAGTTATTTACGAAACACTGATAAATCTGACGAAACAATTAATTTTTAATTAAGCTAAATTTTGACGCACCGTTTTGATCGCGGGTAAAATATATTACGATGAATAAATTTATTAAATAAATATGTTTTAATACTTGCGAGTCATATTGTCTTACTGTGACGATATCATAATAGCGAAAGCTTGATTAAACGGACTTTGTCGGACAAAATTTCCCATCAACATACGAAAGGTCAAACAAGATTATCTACGGAAGCAAACTAATGAGTAGAAGTATAGCTTTAATTAATTAATCAAAATATGGCTTAAAGATTAATATCCAAAAATTTGCTATATTTTGGTTATTCTTCATATTATCACAGAGGTTAGTGCCTAAAAGTAGAAAAATATATTTTTTTATTATTTAGCTAATTTTTTCTTGGTTTTTAAGATGCGGAGGCTAATAAGTCTCTCACATCTCTTATATAAATATTAACGAGCATTTTATCTCAAAAGCCATAGCAGAATTTTCCTAAATTCTGTTCTAAAAAATATTGTTTTAACATGTCGTCACACTGCTGATTAATAATTTTAAATATAAAGTTACGTTTCAAAATTATATAATTGGATTGTACGTACAGAACGGCGTATTCGATTATCAATACATACGGAAACGTATAACAGTATCTGACTAATATGGGAATTATCAATAATATTTATAAATAAAATTATATATTACTAATTTATGCATGCACAAAATTTATCAAAATATTTATTTATTTTTACCAGTCAGCCAATTTGATAATGTTTTAAACAAATTGACTAGATACAAGCCAAATTGATTATGTAGCCTATAACTTATATGTGGATTAGAGTTTATAAAGTAGCCCCGTAAACCACACGTTCAAACTCAATATCATTTGCAGCCATAAAAAAGAATGTACTTTTTTTTAAAATAATATCTTCCATTTTGGTATCGACGAAATTGATTTTCAGATTTTTATATTTAATATATATACAGAACAATATAGACAATTGTAATAAATAAGCTACAAGTCACCCCGTCTCCTTAACCCGCATTTGCCAGTTATCACATTAATCATTTATCACATTGCATTAAGATTAATTGTTAAATATAGCGAAACAGACAACTTAACAACGATAGATATAATCCAATTAGTGTCGGGTATTGCGCCCAGTGTCACATCCATCAATCGATTGTCTGAGGCGTTTATAGATTTCGTTTTCGATATATTATTTGCGTACGATGCATCGGGTGGACGCTCATGCAACCCACAACACATGTATGGGCCCAGAGCAGGGGTGAGCAACCCGCGGCCCGCGGGCCGCATGCGGCCCGCCGAGCTTTCTCGTGCGGCCCGTCAATGATTTTACATTTTGACTTTTAAAAATTCCTACAGTGTCCTACAGACTAATTTCATGGTGTTCCTAGGTAGTTGATGAAAGCGATATTTTTGAAAGGAATGCTGCGCAAAAGTTTTAAATATGGCCAATGTTACCACGCCTGTAATAAAACTAATTAATTTTCTTAAATCTCGGGCGTTAAACCACTGCCAATTATATGATTTGAGAAGTGAATATCGTGATGTAATTTACAACATAGAGGTGCGTTAGTTGAATAGAGGTGCTATGCTTAAAATATTATATAGCTTAAAAAATTTCGAAGATAAAAAATGGATGTGTGATTTTGGCTTTCTCGTCGATATAACTCAGTATTTGAATGGCTTAAACGTGAACATCAGGAAAAGAGCCAGTTCATTCGCAACATGTTTATTCGGAAATTAATGCTTTGGAAAAGAAAACTAAAAATTTGGAACAACGATCTGATGTTAAATACCACCAAATACCAATAAATACCAATAAATACCAACAAATAACAATAAATACCACCAAATATCAATAAATACCAATAAATAACAATAAATATCACCAAATAACAATATATAACAATAAAATAACAATAAATACCACCAAATAACGAAGTTTTTGGAAGAAAAATGTAAATTAGATTATTTTTTCACTCTGGTTAAAGATAAAGCTGTTTGCCATTTATGCTAAGATTCAGTATCAGTCTTAAAGGAATATAATATTAAACGGCATTATAGGGATAAAGCATGGAAACATATTATAAAACATTCAAGACCAAGTAGAAAGGATCAAAATAATCAATTCGAAAAAATTACAGCAGCAAGAAACATCTTCAAACTTAAAAGTTTCATCAGATTTAGCGAGTAGAAGCCCCCTAGTTATGCACAATTGATCAAATTTTAGCTAAGAAGATGAAACTATTTTGCTTTGATGGTGAGATAGAGATAGGAATATTTAACTGCTGTTTCAGAGATAGCTTTCTGATAAAAGGACATTATTTCCAAAATCAGGTTTGTCCAAGGTTTACAATTGGAAGAAGAATTGAAGACCTGTCCCAAAACATAATTGCAACTTTAAGTGAACGCATTAAACAATTTGAATGGTGTTCCTTGGCACTTGATGAAAGCTGTGACATCAGTGACAAATCCCAACCAGTGATATTTCTAAGAGGAATCGATTCAAATTTTAATATAACTTAAGAACTGGGTTCATTGATTCCAATGAAAGGAACTACAACAGGTAAAGACCTTTGTACTGAATTAAAATCGATGTTGGAAATATTATCAATTCCATTGGATAAAATTGTCGGCATATCAACCGATGGGTGATCAAGTGATGACAAGCATGAACGTGGGAGTCGCTGGAACGTTATTTAATGTTGTTAAAAACTTAACTGGGAGAGAAATATTTGTTAATCATTGCATAATTCACCAACAGAATCTTTGCACAAAATTTTTATGTAATTCTTATGAATAATTTTTATGAATGTCTTAAACGTGAAACTTTAGGAAAAGGGCCAGTTTATTCATAACATGTTTAATAAAATTAATGCTTTTGAAAAAAAACTAAAAATTGGAACAACAATCTGTTATCAAACAACATGTCACATTTTACGCATCTAAGACAAGAAAATCCTTCAGAAACCCAAAAATTTGGCCTGCATTTAGAAAAATTAGTAACGGAATTTGAGTCGCGATTTAACATTTTTAGATCAGAAAAAACCACTTTTAGTTTTAATATATTTTCCTTAGCATTTAATATAGAAGTGGAAACAGTTCCAAATGAGTTACAAATGGAATTAATAGATTTACGAACGGCTTTGAATTTAAGAAATACGGTGTGCAATGTTGACATACATAATTTCTATCAAATTTACATGAATTTAGAAAAATTCCGATTGACCGCTCATGCAAGAATAATCACACTTTTTTGGAAATGCTTATGTTTTGCAAACAATTTATTTTCCGCAATAGAAATAATTAAAAGCGATCATCGATGAGATTAAATGATGTACGTTTAGAAAGCTGCGCACGAGTTGCTGTAGTATCTTCTATATTGAAATATAGATAATTGATGGCAAAGAAGCAATGCCAAATTTCTCATTAAATTAACTTTTTTCTTATATATCTTTCGCCGTTTTTTTTTATGTGATTTTATATTTTTTGTTGTTGTTTTTTTTTTAGATACATTGAGTTCTTTATTTTTTTGTATTATTATATTTTTTTTACGTGCGGCCCGCGCAACATTTTTAAATTTGTAAATGGCCCGTTGTAAAAAAAGGTTGCTCACCCCTGGCCCAGAGTTTAATTTTTAATTGTGCGCCAGACGAACGTGTCATTTTATAAGGCAATAAATAAAATACCGAAATGATAATGAGCGTGTTTAATTCGATGTGACAGGAGGGAACCCCTCGGTCTCGAGTCTGGTCCTCGACTCGAGTCGTAGTCTGCGCTTCCGACGACTAGCGCCAGTCATCTTATTAGTCGTCGACAGGACACGTGTGCTCTGGATATAGCGTTCTCGGTATAAATCTCTGGATAACGTAATGAGTCGTGACAGATGACAGTAAAATAGACCGACCACTGCACAAGAAAAATATACAGCTAACGTTAAATGCTTACATCGCTTGTAAACATGGCTTATTATAACTGCGGTTGAGCGCTAGTTTTGCACTACTAATCCTGAAACAATGTGGAAAATTAGCGTGACCTAACTAAATGTATGCAGCGCCGGCGATATCTTTCCTAGAATTTCTGAATACGATTACGGACTTGGTTAGTACTTACAACGTGTAAACAACATATAGGTGATGATATCGGGTATATTATATATGTATTGTTAAACACATATGTACGTATGACGAAAGTTTTGAATTAGGAAAAAAAATAAAATCGACATTTATAATTTTATAGTTTTGATACTTCTGTTTTATTTAATACATATATATTTAAATATTAGACTTATTTTGTTGTGAATCGATATC
>JAGXCT010030922.1:0-12505 GCA_022495035.1 Philopotamus ludificatus
TTACAAAAAACCGCATACCAAGACGGCTCGGGTCCCCGTGGTATGGACACGAAAGCGGAGCCCTCACGTCATGTGTGAGACTCGGGTTCCTTTTGCCTCGACTGCCATTCGAGAGTTTCAGCGAGTGAGAGTCTTGTGGCTGGCAAATGATGATGATATCTACATAGTTGGCCAAGTGGTTGAGCAGAGTAATAACTCTGGTTACCGGAGAGTTTTTGAGAGCACCTATCCTCTCGTCCCCGTATGGTGGAAGAAAAAGCACACGTGAATGAGCTCGTTGGTAGAGATGGCGCCCATAAGGGTAACTTGCCCAGTACAAGGGGGTTATGTACTGCACCAACCAACAGCTTGAAGGGATGCTTTGCCAATTAGATCGACCTTCTTTTCTCGAGAGTTACATACCTGGTATATAAACTGGGGTAGAATCTATACTCTCTTATGTAGAAATATCTTAAAAATTTCTGCTGTATTTTCCCTAATCTAAAAAAATTTTAGGAGTCATAAGGCGCCCATATAATGGAACCTAATTTGAGCAAGCTCAACTCTTATTCCTAAGGTGCTATGTAATTAATGAGAATTTCTCAAGACAAAGCACAACATTCTTGATGATTGAAGGATTTCTAAGAAGAGTTACGTTCTCAAGTCTGTAAATAAGGCATTGTTTGACATTTAATATTGCCCAATCGTGCAAAGAATCAATGTCCAACTTCCGGAGGGTGTATTGTAAGCATACGATGTTGGGGATTTGTATGTCACAATTTTTTTCCTCTGTGATGATGATTTCGTATGGCTTTTACTTTGCCATTCTTCGCGTGCTCGTCGTTGTAGGAGTTTCCTCCGTCAAAGTAACTCGACAAGAATTTGTATGTATTTATGTAAAATCATTTTGAACAATTTGAAAGGTCCCGATAGAACAGCCACTGGTCTGTAAATGCTAATGTTCGATTTATTTCCTTTTTTAAATATGGGAATAGCTTTGGAAGATTTCCACAAGTCTGGAAATTAGTACAATTTTAACGATTATGATTACTTACAATTTTTATTTTAGGTACCAGATCATTATTAGCGAAACCTGGTCAAAGCAAAGACGACATCGGATTATTCAGAACGATGGTTGCGGGAGCAGCAGGTGGAATAATATTGTGGACGGTGATCTTTCCGGCCGACGTAATAAAATCAAGAATTCAAATTTCAAGTACAAATGAAACATTTACGGAACTGGGATTGCAAATAATTAGAAAAGAAGGTAACGCTTCGAATACGCATCGATTGATCTCTTATTATATTTGTTTATATGAAAATATATTTTATTTACAGGACCTCTCGCTTTATACAATGGTTTGAAACCAACGCTCGTAAGGACGATTCCGGCGACGGCTGTATTATTTGTCGTTTATGAATACTCGAAAAAATATATGAAATATCTTTTCGGGGATGACTGATAAATCGTACAAAGTATATTAGCTTATTTTATTATATATCTTTAATGAGAAAATAATGTTTGAAACATATACAGGTTTTTTCACTTCAAATTAACCCTTTTGCATTTTTTTTGCATTTTGCAAAAGGGTTGATTTGAAGTGAAAAACCTGTATTACATAGTAAAAGGGTAAATAGTAAATTTATATTATCTCAAATTAATCTCGAATGTATTTATGTTCCACTAAAAAGTACAAAATATAATAAATCCGTGCATTTATTTTACGAGTTCTATTAACGTTTCGCATCTGATGAATACCACTCCAATATTGTTTTTAAAATTATTTTTATGTTACCAAATAATTAATATTAATTATTTAAAGTTCCTTTTTATATGACATTTATTTAAAATATAAAACGTTTTTAAATCATTTATAATTAACGTTATTCAGGTCTCAATGTATTAATTTTTTGCTGAACATGGGTATCACATATATTTAATTGGGTATCCATTTTGACCAAAATTTTAATTGAGACTGAAATTTTGTACTACATAAAAGTTAATAATTTGGAATATATTTTTGTAAAATGCATTATAAATTACATGTATATTTGGTGTTTTACCTAGTCGTAGTTAGTCAAATAACATATTTTAATATACATATTAACAAGTACAATTTATCTTTCCGAATTAATATATATTTATTAGTTTTTTAGGAATTAAATTATAAGTGTTAAAAAATTTTATGAGAGGTGTTAATAAATTTTCATGATTTTGTTAACGTTTTCATAACATAAATGATCTAGCATTACAGTTTTAATTATTTATCGAATTAACCAAAAAATATTAGATTAATTTGGTTTATTATATTTTGATATGAATGTACAAATGTTCATAGTTTTGAAATTTTAAAAATATATGCATTGTTGATAAAAACAAATTTTATCTTTATTTCCGACATTATGGAAGGTGTCTTCTTCTTAACGAGTGTTGCATCAACTGTACTTATGGAGAATTCATGATTTACTTCTAACGGTGTAGTAAACAAATTATTTATTAATTTAATAGTATAGTACAAAAAAGGGCTTCTATTACATTTATATTTTTTTTCAAAAATGGTTGTTATGTATATTTTATTGTTTTGACGTTTTTTTAAAAGTTTTTTATATTTTTTGGTTCTTATATTGAATTTTTATGAAAATAAATTTACCAATTGAAAAAACTCAGTTTTTTATTTTAACCCTTAAAACTCGTTCATTTTTTTCCAAATGGGGTAGCGCCAACTCGTATTTTATTTCAAGATTTCATTAGAATATAATTCCGAAAAGAATTGATTTAAGAAAAAACATTTCTTTTAATATTTTTCAAAAATAATATAGACAAATTATAAAAGTCATCGCTATTGACTAAATATATCATTTTTAGTAAATAAATAGTCATAAATGTTTGGAAGGTTCTAACACAGCTGCACATTTTACTCGTAACATAAAGAGTCAGCACGGAAACCCGTATTGATCACTATAGACATATCTTTTTCAATAACGATATAAACCTAAGATTATTACTTACGATCTTTCAAAATACTACAGCAATATAGGTGACGGTATATTCGAAAATTACAGTGAAGCAATTTGTTTTAGGTGCCGCAAATTAGCGTGCGTGGCTAAAGACAGCATGGCACAGAATCCCTCCGATTTGTAAATGTCCAGGGGGTTGAACACGTGAAAAAAAACGTTGTTTTGGCATGGTTTAATTAATCAATAAAACCAAATAAAAGTATATTTATTTTAATACAAAAATAACATAGAAATATGTTGTTTAATTTTGTCAAGCAAAGATAAATAATGTAATTTTGAGAATATTTTATATAAATTATATTTATTATATTTTGTGGAAATTGTATATATATACAACTTAGAAGTAATATATGGCGGAAGAAAATGAATTTAAATATTGGAAAATAACTGTTCTGATTAAAGCTTCCAGTTTTGGAATTTTTCATGGTGACCTCTTGGCTGTTTCCTGGTTGAGGCTTTTGGCTTTCTAATTTACGTATCACAGCAAAATCGCGTTTCAGTATGCCCACCTTTTCATTTCAGCACTTTGAACAAAAGGCAAAGGCAGTCTTATGTTTACCCTTATTAAAAAATGAAATGAGGTTTTGGCCAGACGTTCTTCTGTGTCAATGTTGATGGTCTTCCGCGAGTTGAAACTGCAAATCTCCGATAATTTTACATAACTAAGGTGAAACAAATTACAGGTACTTCATTGATTTTTTATTGCTTTTGCCTTATATAATATATAGGCATTAATTAAACATATTTTGACCTAATGATTTTCTTCACCATTTTAAAGATTTCCGTAAAGCCATAATAGGATGCAGAGTTGATCTATCGATCAGGCTCCAACCCTCCGTATCTGTATATTTAAATATCGTTTGGTTTCCATTTCTACTGTTTCCGTCATAAAATTTCGAGACACTACTCGACTTTTCTGATATTAATGTGTGTGAAATTTTACAATTCTTTTATGCTGCAAAGAACCATCAGTATTTCGTTGAATCACAAGCTATTACTCTATTTGCGTCAGTGGGAGGAATTTGATATTTAATGATACCCGGTAAAAAATCTGACGCATTTATTGTGCCTCTGAAATAGCGTTCCTAAAGAAGTTCTTTTGCCAGAGGCAAACTTAAATAGTAATTGTCACGAGCCTGCATTGTCTTCAGAATTCGGCAGTTATTAGTTGATCCATATAAATGTAGGGCATTCCGCCCGGTCACAGGAAAGATCAGGTCGTACAAGATATTTAGTTTTGCTATTGCTGTGCGTACGGTAAAATGGAGTATATAAAACCATTGGTTGAATGGCTAACATAAACTCTGATACCCATTTTACTGGGTTTGTTTTGTCATCTTGATGAAGCTAATTTTGCTAAACTTTTACGACGGACTCGTCTATACGCCTCCTCTCTTTCCGAATTTTATAATAATCCTTAAGATTTGGAATCAATACCAGTTATAGAAATTGTTGACTTTTTTTGAATTCTTGTTCTGAGGACGTCATTGTATATTTCATTTAGATGAAGCATCAGAAAATTTAAAAAAATCTATATAATTTAAAAATATACTTGAAAAATGGCATCTTTAAAGTTAGTTATTGGAACCAATATATTTGTATATTTTCTAGAATAGCCCCGCCATTTAAAATGACCTGTAAATGCTGCCATTTCAATAGAATTGACGATTTCAGGATTCTCCAATTTGATCTTGGTGATAGTATAAGTTGATAACTTATTGATAGCTGGTGTCTCTAAATCTACATTTTGGTATCTAAAATATTTGTAGATATGTATTTCTAAACAATGTAAAAAAATATAATTTCCAGATTTTATTATATTTTTTTCAATACTCTGTTGTGATATCTGTACAGTATTATTTTTATCTAGTACAATCAGCTATTTAAAATATTATATTTAGGTTTCCATAATTTATTTAAAAACAAGTGCACATGAATCGGTTATTTATCAATCAACAATTTAGTAGTGTTCATATTGAGTACGCCACGTATAATGCTATCTCGCTCACACTTATTGACAAAATGCTTGCCGGGTAGGCAGCCCACTTACGGAGATGAAAATGTATGACTGTTACAGGTAGATAATGTTATGTTCCAAAAGTGTTTAAAATAATTACAAAATATATTTATATTGCTTATTTTTGTAAACGCTTTCCACCCATATTGATGGTAATTGCTTCTAGTCGATTGAGGGATCTGCCACGGTTGCTTGGCGTCAGTTTGAGATGGCGCGCTGAAAGTGAACATAAAGAGCGCAATACGGCCGGGTCAAGGACGTCAATGAATAAATTTAAATTGCATTTTACGATGTTAAATTGCCAAAAATATTAAATTAAAATTCGATGGTAATGAAGTTGGAAGTAATGGGGTGATAAATATCGTAAAAAAGCAATTTAAATCAATTTGTGAGGTCGAAGTAAACAAAGGAACAAATTATGTGGGCAATATTGTCGACGTTCGAGTTAAAGAGACAGAATCAGCGTCGACTATATATAGAACTTACGGTTTTAAGGGTTTAATAGTTCATTGCATTTATTTCCTGCGTCAGTCACTGACAAGCAAGGCTTCAGTCGAGTCTTTTATCCGCATAAGACTTGTAAGTTCATCCTCTCTCTGATGATTTTGATTTCAAGACCCGCATAAGAAATCTTACGATAGCCACTATTTTTTCTTTCAGACAAATTAATATTCAATGTAATGCGAATGACAACTCAGATGGGATTCGGAAACAACGGGATGAGCTGGCTACTTGTTCTTCCCAAACGGAAATGAATTGGATCCACCCAAACCATTTTGTATCTCAATTTGTCATTGGTCACAGAACTTTCAGTGCGCGGTTGAAGAATCTTGGACTGCGAGAGGATGCTTCCTTCAACTACTGCAAGTGCCCTGAGCAAACCCCTGAACATTTACTGTGGGAGTTTTCGGAGTTTGACTCGGAGAGGGAAAGGATACTTAGAGCGGTCAGTAAGGCCCATGGCTCAATTGGCCACTCCGACCTTGTGGCTGATTGATCTGCATTTGCGGCTTTCCGCGATTTTGCAGACCGTGTCGGGGCGGTAGCCAACCAGCATAACCTGGCCCCTAAGCCCTAATTGGCGGTTGGTCTGATTATGGACGCAAATGTCTACTATTGAGGCGGTTGCTTTCTGTACTTCAAGGAATGCTGGCCCAGTGTACCATAAGACGGACCTATAAAGTAAAGCAGCCATCCTGGAGAGGCCCTCAGCATCGGGGTTTGGGCTGCGAACCAGTGAATTGATTAGAGACTATATTTTTAACCTAATCCCATATAATTAATCTCTGTTTTATTATCTTTGGGCCCTGTTATTAGGACGGGACTTTTCTTTTTTTCTGTTGGCCTCAATCGTGACTTCCCACTTCACCAATCTCAAACCCAAAGCGGAAATCCCGCAGGAACACATTTCTTGCGTTGACTAGAGATTCTTTAAATGTAAATGTAAATTCTGCGGCTCCCGTAAATGTAAATACTCCGTTAGTGTTAGAAGCGCCCCATGACGTTACATGTTGGGAAAGCGAGTCGAAAACTGACTCGAACACAACCTGGCTGATGGTCAAATGTCTGTCGAACTTAAAATTAATTCAAAACGAGTGATATGTTGAATTTTACAGTGACCAAGGGTTTGGGATTTCTATGGAAGAACTCTACAGATATAATCGCCATTTTAAAGGTTTTTTTTTGTATTTGGAAAATAATTAAAAGTGAAAAAACCATATTTTTTTTTTACAAACAAATCTCTGAATTTGAGACAAATGTCCTGTCCCAAAGTTGTCTACATGGACCCTCAAGGATCTATTTCGACTTGCAGAGAAGAAAAAAATGGGGCCCTCAAGACGTAAATTTAGGCTGGATTAAGCACCAACGAAAGACTTAGGGTACAGTTTAGAAAGGGTTATTAGCAGTTCTGGCTTTAGAAAGATATTCCTGTTGATTATTCTGCATTATGGCTATCGCTAGAAAGTTTTTGACAGCTTTTCCATCTTCATAGAATGCATTTTATAGGGTGTAGGGCTAGTGAAAATATTTTGGGAGAGGGGCCTCAAAATTAAATTGCGCCTGGGGCCTCTCACGTGCTAAATCTTTATATATACTTTCGATAAAAAATCTCTCCTGGAGACCTCACGTAGATTATATTATTAAAAAAATCAATATTTGCAACGCGCTCCTTTGTCCTCTTATAGGCAAAAACAGCAAAATGAAAAATAAATTTCACCCTGTGCAAAATTACAAACGCACCTTGATTTATTCACAACACAGACATACACAAAGACCTTAAAATCCTCCCCCTTAAAGACATTATAAAAAAATATGCTGCTCCTTTTTACAATAACTTACAAACTATTATGTTAGATGAAGTGAAAAATGGGCGATGACGATGAGAATTTTGAGAAATAAAATAAGATTCTATATTGGTAACTAAATTTTTATTTAATCTTCATTATACACATTGATCTATAATTTTGTCTCTATTTTAAATTATTTGTTGTAAAGAGGCAATGTTTCCATATTTAACTCGGCATTCGAAATAATTGTTTCTAAATAATCAATTTTTTTATCTTCACTTTTTAATCGGCCCCATGTATGCCAATATACCTGTCGGAGAAAAAATAGTTTAATCTCACGGAACATACTTATAACATAACAATAAAATTGATATACTCACTAATTTCGGTACGTAGCCTAACTTATTGAGTTGCCTCAGTTTCATAGTCGCATATCCTACCAATTCATTGGTATTACAAGTCAAATCATTATGTTTTAATATGACTATCGCATACCACACCAAGTTAGAGTCGGGCAGCTTTTGAATCGTGCAGAACTGATTCGGCAAAAAATAATCTTCAACTTTTACATAATTACCATTTTTATCATCGGCGATTATGATATCTGAATATTTTTTTAAATTAATAAATAACAATCAATTGATATATTTTTAAAAATTTGTTAATTTACCTGGTTTTTGAAAATGGGGTAAAATGTGTTGACCAGTTACGTATTGTTTTCCTCCTCTAATTTTTTCTAGTGTTTGCATTATGTCTAACGTAATTCTTTGCATCGTGTTTAATCGATAAAGTGTACTCTCGCTCGGTACATATTCCGTAAAATTTTTAGCTAATAATCTTACTACTTTCGTATCTAAGCGACAGCCTTCGTAACCCTCGCATTCAACTTCCGCCGTCCCATCCAGTAAAAAAAGCTCCCGGCCATACTCATTTTCAACTCTCGGTAAATAATATGGCAACGTACGATATACTCTTTTCAGCGACTTTTCATCCAAACAATATGAAATTAAATCGTAAGGAAGTATATTTGCTTTCGCTAGATATCCCACACAGACGAAAAAACATCGACCGTATTTAATGATTTCAACCTCTCTTTCAGGTCTTCTCAGCTCGTTAGCAATGGCGTTATAGAAATCTACGTCTTCTATATTGAAATGAGAAAAGGCAAACGCTAATCTCTCTAAATCCTTCAATCTAGCGACGCTCGGATCTTTTTTAAATTTTTCTGCAATGGCGTTCAAACTGTCACGATGAAAATATTTCATAGGACTGGTGACGATAGCTATTTGAACGCAAGCCGGCATTGACAACTTATCGATTTGAGGCACAATCTCGTCCAATAATATACTCAAATCTATACTTTGTCCTCGATTACTAGATAACCGCACCAGCTTCAAGATGGAGCAGAGCGTAATCTCATTTATAACTTTCACTTCTTTTATTGTCCTTCGTATAATTTTATTAATTATCCGTTTATCCTTTACTGACATTTTACTCTTGAAAAATCCTAAACAAACTATACTCAACTCGTCAATGGAAAGTTTATCGAGTAATTCGTGAAATTTTTTTTCTAGGTTCAAAACTTTATCCGGAGCTTTACGACTCGTCGATATATAAAACATAGTTTGAACCAGCTGCTGCGGCGTGAGTTCTCTAGATTTGCCGCAAATTTTTGACAGAAATTTTACAACGGACTCCATTTTTCCGGTTAAATTCAATATATATATATAATCCATGATCGTCAACATCTTGTCGACGTCCCAAGCGGTGTATCTAACTTTAAAAACATCGTCTAATGCCACCCAAATTTCGGCGAAATTTCTCGTTTTTACCGATTCGGCTTCCGGCCATTTTTTTAGATCTACACAAATAAGTTTTAGTTGCTCTTCGGTCATCGCGTGGAATTTATCCGTCAGCGCATCTATATAATCGTCGAACGAAGCGTGCGATATATCTAAATTTTCTTTTTGAGCCAAATTTGACAGAGCATTAAACGACTTTGATAATTCGTCGCAATTTTTTTGTGACCAATCTTCGCTTAGCATTGCGCTAAGATTATCTCGCGGCAAGACATTTTCATCGAAAAGCGCACAGTCGGCGAATTTATAGCTTTTTAAATTTTGTTTCATCACATTGTACACATATGAGTTTTCATTGTCGATGAATATTTTTCCATTTAAAACATTATTTTTAGAAAAATATCGATTTAAGGCGACGAAACTTGCTTTAGATTTTCTAGAAAACAGCACTGTTCGGTGGAAGTTGGTTTTGCTCACGGTTTTGTGAAAAACTACCGGATTGAGCCTGAAAAAATGTTTTAACGAAAACATTTCGGCACCATGAGATATGTTGCCGCATATAACCTAAACTAATAATAATGACATTTAAAGAACGAAACGAACATTTTTATGGCCATATGAATATTTATTTTTTTTGACATCTCTCATATTGCTTTATTTCTTTGTGATAGCAATTTTTGTTGCCGTATTGAACCTTTAACCTATCAATTTATCGTATACGCTAGTAACACGTATGTGTATATGTGTTCATTCAATTCACATTAACATTTATAACCAGGGCCGGTCAGAAAAAATGCAAGGCCCGGAGCAACTAATATATTTATTTACTCATCCTATTTTATGTCTTATAGTCAATTTTAAAATTTGACTCCCTTCCACCTAAATTTGTGTCTAACATATTGAGTTGCCGAGGCTTCTAATATTGTGAGCCCTGAGGCAGCTCCCACCCTATCTCCCCTCTGATATGCTCTGTCATAAGCTTCGTAAAGTAAATTCGAATTTTAGCTATATTTATTCGCCTACCAGACATAATTGAGTAAATTTCTCTAGCTGTTAAAGGGTTAAAAGATCTTGAATAATTAAAAAATATATACTTATGTCTATCATGTATTTAGAACGTTTATTATACGTTTTATTATACGTTTATTATTTTGGTAATATGGTATTGATAATATGAATTATAATCTATAAAAATAATACTTATTTACTATATTTTTCTTTAACCGATCCGTCACGGCGGCCCGAAATACAAATACAACAAGTTTATGACATGTAGAATTTATATTTAAAGAGTTATTTGGGGAAAATCCAAGACTTAGGGTTTAAAATAAAACCCATCGACTCAGCTAGGTTAAAGAATGTTTAAATCATTTACATTTATTTAATTATTCAATTTTGCCATCTTTATTATCGTTTAATCAATTCTTAATTGTCAAATTAGGATTTAATAGATATTTTTCCAATTACAAAATTGCAGTTTCATTAAAATCAATGCACCCGCCCACCATTTTGTGTGTGGCAACACTGCGTCTATATCGGATCGAAGCTCCCGGGCCAGAGTCCCGGCAGACACCGCCGCCGCTGCCATCCACTCGCCGCCTTCAAGGTAAGCGCCGGGGCTTCATCGGCCCGGCCCCCTGGGGCTGCCGCGCCTCGCCTCTCGGCCCCGCGACCGCCCGGACCCCTAGCTGTCAAAATTTGTTTGGGCCATCTTAGACCGCTCAAGATCAACATCCCCAAATATGTCATTACATCCAATACAAAACATAACGACAGATTATGTTTTTTCCACAACCGCACAGTTTCGATCATTTGTCGCCAGTTTCGAGACATTTGCGATATCAATATGGCAGATATCAAACAATATAAACAATGGGTATTTTGACAATCGGATGACATATCTCAACACTTCATTTGCCCCATCTCGTATAATATCAGCAAACAATGAAATTATTAATGGAACGCAATACATAAGTCTAAAATATACGTAATGAAATTCAACTGAGTGTATATTCTGTTACGTATGTAATTGACTCGAGTATCATGATGTCGTAATCAAATGAATTTCATGTTTACATATGTTAGGACCGGCATATATTGATTTATTGAAAAACATGGCCGCAATACCTTTGTTTCAAAACATTGGATACAATTTATTCGTATCATGTGACTCGTGATGCATCTGTATTGATTTTGTAATCATTCGGACACTAAACACACAATATTACAATAAAATATTTCAAAGATCTGATTATATTGCGACTTTCTTAATCATAAATACGTTTGTAAACCTTTGGCATAGACTTATACAATATTAAAACGCGTAATTTATTAAAAATGAATTGTTTATAAAACGTATCTTTATATTTTTATTATTCCTTATCTTATTCAGATGTAAACATAGATATGATATATGTAACGTGAACATTATTTTTTATTGAAATATATATTTTTTGTTTCAGATGCCGAACATTAAGTTGCAATCTTCCGACAATGAAGTATTCGACGTAGACGTTGAAATAGCGAAATGCTCCGTCACCATAAAGACCATGTTGGAAGATCTCGGCATGGACGACGAGGAAGAAGAAGTCGTTCCGCTGCCCAACGTCAATTCCGCCATCCTTAAAAAGGTCATCCAATGGGCTACATATCACAAAGACGATCCTCCTCTACCCGAAGATGACGAAAACAAAGAAAAACGTACTGACGATATCTCGTCTTGGGATGCGGATTTCCTTAAAGTGGACCAGGGCACGCTGTTCGAATTAATCTTAGCTGCCAATTACCTAGATATTAAAGGTCTGCTCGACGTTACGTGCAAGACCGTCGCCAACATGATCAAGGGAAAGACTCCGGAGGAAATTAGGAAAACTTTTAATATTAAAAATGATTTCTCGGCCGCCGAAGAAGATCAGGTCCGCAAAGAGAACGAATGGTGCGAGGAGAAGTAAGCGACGAGCGAACGAATGTGTTAATTTAATAATCGAGGGCCGAGCAAATGAAAAGAATATTCCAAATTTCGCTCTATTGTCAACTTAATAAGTGTTTTTTTTCTTTAAATGCGCGTATTTAAAATTTTATTATTTTAATGCATTTTCGACTCTCGTGTATGTAGTTTTAATAATCGAACAATTGAGTCTTGATGGATGTATGGTTGTCAGCGTAATGCTTTTAACGATATACGTTACTAAGTGGCATTGTGCATTCTGTATTACGTTAAGTTTGTTTAAATTCAGGGCAGAATCACTTTTTTTCGTTTTCATAACATTATTATGCTAAAATAAAATTTATTTATCTCCAATATATTCGTTTTTTTAACCTATACCTACTTTGTTAAAAAACTATATATAATACTCAACAAAATAGTGCAAAAATATGTACATGTTGGTGTACACATATCCTTG
>JAGXCT010030936.1:0-10412 GCA_022495035.1 Philopotamus ludificatus
TTCGTTCCGAAAGTTCTTGATTTTGTCTCTCCAGGATTCTCTGCATTCTGCATCCTTCTCGCAGCTACTACGGTGGAGCCTGTGGTGGTCTTCACTTGGTCACTCCAGCGCGTGGGCACCCTGCCCCACTCCGTTGGAGCATTATTTACGAGAAAAATAAATAAATCAGAAGATAACCGGGTTCTTGCAATTGCTTGCAACTCATAGTGTATAATTCCAGAAAAATCCCACACAAACAAGGACCTTCTTTATTGTTAGTATTGGTCAAGGGGTCGAACAAAGTCATGTCAAAAATTCTCCACACAATTTCGAAAGACGTATAGCGTCTATTTTTTCAGTGGCGTGGGCACTCAAATTTTCTCTTACAACATTTAAGATGCAAGGCTTTAATAACTCCTCACCAGCAGTATACAGTTTTTTTCAAATCGCAACTAAATAAGATGCTTGGAACAGCGACTTGTCGTTATCGTTTTCTTTTGACTTTTCAGAAATTTCATCTGGTCAATTAAACTAAAACAGTCCAGTGTACCAGGGCTGGACCGCTGACCAACGGTTTAAGACGACCGATATATACCATTGAGCGTAAATAGATGGGTGACCTTCCGGAAAATTCTAAGTGATCCAAGTTGATAGCCGGGTGAGATGGAGGCTTTGTGACCTCCGATAATTTTTTCAGCGGCGCTTTTCAGTTTAAAAGAAAACACTACACAGCGAGATACCCCTGCACTTTATGAAAACAATATACTTAAAAAATAAATCATGATCGTTTTTTTCAGATAAGCTAGAAAATGATTTAATAATGAAAAATAAATATATATTTGTTCATCACAAAAATACGTTTCCGACACAAGCTTCCACTCTCTGATCGTCAATTCAGCTATATGTCAAGACGCTCTATCGATGGCTTATTGACACTATTTTCAGCCAGGCAAATGAAACAGAATATAAGCATATTATGGAGCTTTTGAAAACGCTCAGTGGCTCGGAGAAAATTAATCGAAGAAAACAGAACGATACAGTAATCGATAGATATTGACGAGTTTTTTTCGGTTTTGGCTCTTCAGAAAGCTTCTATTGAAACGATTAAGCCCTTAGTTTAGATGGTACATTCATGTTTCATCACCAGTAATGATCAACTCTGAATCGTTATTGGTTATACTATCCATGTTTTTTTATAGCCATATTTTTATATAACAAGTACGTTGACAATCTTTTTTCGTTTTCATGCGTTCATAAATACAATAAATTCATAATAAATTTGATTCAAAATCTTTTCAAAACTTTTCCCCATTCATCGAACTGAGTGCGAACATTCTTGTAAGAATTCCGCGGTAAAAAAGGAATTTCCTCAATTATTCAAACGCTTTTATCAAAGCATAAATACATTTAAACATCTACGTACACATTGTTCAACATATTATTTTTATTGAGTGATAATAATCACTTGAAGAATAATTTCCGTCTATTTCAAATATTTACCCGGAAAACCCGGTACATTTTTTTTTATTATGAAATCATTCTAAATACATATGTGAATACTAGTTATGTACTAATTCTTATATAATAACATACATTTTATACGAATTTCCCATCACCGTTCAAATTACGTACAATTATTAAAATTATGGTCATTACGAGAACTATAAAAATAAAATCAGTAATAAAATTGGATATAGACATTAAAATTTTAAATAAATTTAAATTGGCACATAAAACCGCCATTGTGGAGCGTGTTATGCTTAAATATTGGGTAATAATTGCGCGCGAAAATAATTGCGATAATAAAAATAATATTTATATTTGTAATCCGAATCGATGGAAATATTTAAAAATCGTAGTATCACGATGTCAATAAACGTTGAGCAAGGTCAGTGTTGGAATACATCAATGATTCGTGTCATCGTCCCAAAATGTTGTTTTTGACTAACCCATTAGGAACCGTCTGCCATATTACATTCAGATTTATATTCATTAAATCTAATTTTACGAAAATCACATTTTACACAAAGTACATGCGTTGTTGTCGGTGTTGATCAACTTTAATTATATGTGCAAAAATTGAATGGCATCTCTACGTATTGAGGAATATGTTCAATACATTGTCTGCTGAGGTTATAGTACTTTCATTATACATTCAATGTCAAGGTATGAATACCGAATCTGAAAAGTTTGGTTCATTGAAATTTTGTCCTTTTGATGTAAGTGATTCATGCTACATCGTACGACTATGACTAAGGCGCATTACAGTATGGGTAATGGATTAATGGGGGTCATATTCATACAATAAAATAATTCGATGAAAAGTTCAATAAATCCAAGCCGATTCCAATAGATAGTTATTAATATGTCTGGACCATTGAGAATTTTCATCAACATCATAATCGGATATTAGTTCTGCTCAAAGGTTTTAATCGACAATAGAAATTCAAGGAATGCACTTAAATCAGGACAACAAACAAAAATGGATAATAACGTATACTAAATATTGAGGAATTTTCGCACAAATTCTTATTGAATATCAATAGAAAATTACATTTAAAACTAATCGGAAAATCGAATAAACTTTAGATAATCACATGTGTACTTCTTTATAAAAATAGGACAAAAACTGGAGGGTTTTATCACATTTTCTATATATGCCAGATTCATATCTCCATCTGATTATTACTTTTTGAGATCCACATATTGAGAGGAAAATATTTTAAAAATACTATGAACCATGATTTTAGTCCCATTCCAAGCCATTAGACTCTTAAAACGCATTTTGAATAGCACAAACTGAATAACTATGAAGAATTCTTGGAGTAACTAAGATACCTCATTTGGAAAACGTGGTAGTTTTAGAGTCGCCATGGTGGATGAGTTAATCCTTTCAGACCCTATAAAATAATTATAAGTCAAAAACAAGTGGTAATCTGTTCAAGTGGTAAACGATTCCTGCTAAGTAAAGTGGATGTTGTTGCCACATATTTGATTGACCCAAATACTTTATTTTTGTCCAGTTGTTATGTAGATTATACATTTTCGGTTTATAGTGCATAGCTCTAGTTCAGAGGTTCCCAAACCTGTGCCCGCGGGCGCCATGGTGCCCGCGGAACGATTCGGATGTGCCTGCCACTATTCAACCGAGACAGAATTTTTTTATAAACATTAATTAAAAATGTGAATTATTTTTATTTATTTGCTAGAGTTTTGATTTTTTTGAGTGTCTAGGTTTATTAAATACGTTCGTATGTTTGTGATACTGTATGTATGAGTGGTTACTTTTCTGACAGTACTTGTCGCAATTTGTCGTTAAGAGTGGTGCCCGCCACCCTATCGATATTTTAGAATGTGCTCTAGAGTACAAAAAGATTGGGAACCCCTGCTCTAGTTCAACGAACGTTCTTAATTGTTCATTATTTATTGATCCAAGAACAACTATAATTGATGAAAGATGAATTTACGAACCTTCATCATTTCCAAGACTATTGTCGTCAACTCAAAACATATAAATCACCAATAAAATGTACGAAATTTTGCAATAATTAAACCAGCTATTAAACTCTTAATTTTGTCACGAACTCTTCTTTTACTTCTTCACCTACCTTGTCCGATTTAGGACGTATCCGATCAACTTGACTCTCCAAATATGTTTATATTTGCAAGCTGAAACAATTCTTGAGCTCTTAACTCGGCCCAGTTGCGTAAAAAAGAAGCTCCACAATATATTGCAACCACAGTCTATCTTCCACTTCTCCCTAATATGATGATAGTCTAGAGAAGGCGATACTTTGATCCACGAAGAAGTACTGAATTTTCCGATTTTTAACGGTGTCCAGAAGCTATCGTTCCCTGTAAGGAAGTTGAAGGACGGTTGTATTGTGTTGTACGAACTTTTAAAGATCATTATTTGTATGTATCGAAAAATCCTCCAATATTTCCCCTGTAATTCCTTGAATTCAACAGTCCTTAAATCTGCTTTGAATAAAGATCTGATTTAATCAGGTAGAATAACGTCTCGCATGTCCTCCTCTTCTTTTTTCATGAGGTATTTGATCATCTTTCCTCTTCTCGTCGTTAATCAAGTATTTGGTGGATAGAATCACTTATGAAATTCGAGATATCTCTTGTTTTCAGCACCATGCTGAATTGTTGAAATGTTGGAACGAACCACAGCTGAGACCGATGCAGCTACAAATGCTAAGAAGGTATTTTAGACGCCGATATGCAAAAGATTATTCTACATCTTCCGTGAATTACAACGTCTTATAATACAAATTCGTGTTATAAGAGGTTTGAAGTTCATACAAAAATAGTCTTTGCATTTCAAAAAATATCAAAATTTGTTAATATTTTTTATTTTTTTATTTAACAAATACCAAAATATGCATTTGCATATTTATTGAAAAAACTTCAATGATAAACATATAATAGATCAGTCATTCATCACTATCACTTTTTTTCGAGATCGGTTGTGAGTGATTATAATTTCGGCGATTTCTAAAGTAAATATTTTGAAAGATTCTATGTCGGCCGACACAATTTCTCCTGGAATTTTTATATTATGTAATAAGAATCGCTTCTTAAAATTTTGAAACCATCCTCTACTAGCAGGAAAATTGTGATTGTTGATCTTCAGATGACGATTGTTCAGTTCTTTTTAAATTATCATAATGTTTCTGTATATAGTGTGTGTTTTAGTCATTGCAGACTTCTATCCATATCATAAGAGCCTTTTAATTTTAGACAATTTTAGGAAAACCTATGTGTTTAATATCAAAGGTTTTTCCATCCGATTAAATTTATACAAACGTGAGCTTATTCATACACATTTTTATTTCAATATTATAACAAAATCAATTTTCGTGTAGCATTCAGACTTATTTTATGATTTTGGTTTTATAATTCGACTCTCGAGTTTTGTTTAAATATAAAAATCTTTCTTTTCATGCTTCTAACATCACATGCTATCATAACTAATTGATTGTTTGTGGTTTATAAAATAATCACGCATTGTTATAATGTATATATATTTTTTCTTTGTTACAATGTAACATTGTTCGTTCCCATATCTCCGTTTAATAAAATATAAATTGAATTGCAGTTGAAACACAAAGCGCAACAAAGGAATGTCTGCGCCATATTTTCAGATAACAGTATCAATCTGCATCTGCGGTCTAGACGAAAGGAAGTGCATTTGCATCGAACAAAATATTATTGAGTTTTTCCATGCAATTAATTGACTGCGGGATTTGCCCCCGTGGCCAATTCTCCAGGAAGCGATCGCAGTCCTCGACCTAGGACAATACGAAAAACAATAATGACGATGTTTACCACAAGTTGTTTCAATCTTATCTGCGATGGCCCAGAGAGTGGCCCAAGGGAGAGACGTCGATCCGGGTTCAGCGAACCCTGAAGACTTAACCCCCCGCCGTCTACCCGGCGCCCACCTACTCCCCGCCGCTCATTCCAACGATCGCATGGGGTACCGGAAAGCTCACCTTCTTCAAGGAGACCTAAGGTCAAATGTGGACGTACTGCGGGAACAAGAGTCGAAGCACTGAGCAACAGGTGATGGCAATTCTTTTGTCTCGAATGCCAAAAAGGAGATGCGCTTCTGTGCCATATTGCAATAATGCATTATATAAAACAGCCATATCCTGAATTTAAAGCACGGGATTAGAATACGTCGAGATCATATTTTTTTTATAGAATTTTAATAAAATATAGTATATACTCTTAATATTTAAACTTTCAGCATAACCAGTTATTTTTTCCAATTTATACTTAGCGAGTCGCGTGACTTTGCATTTAATAGGTCTATGCAAAATCTTTATAAAAGTAAATTTTCCCAAAAAATATATTTATGTGACTCTATACGTGACGTGATTACTTAACCACTACTTAAGGTAGGGCTTTTAAAACCTTTTCTTAATAGACATTCATTGTGAAAAAAAATCCAACATATATAAAAATATTCGTAGAATTAAATAATCGATTCAACGCATAGATGTTTAAAAGAAAATCGATGGAAAATTAAATTTTATTATCCATCTGAATGGTCGTATTGTCGCCGACCTAGGTCAAAAGAAATTTCGATAGAGGCTTTTCCACGTCATCGAGCCCCACAAGACCGAGTCATCGAGCCCGAGCATGGACAATGGCGCTGGGTCGTCGCAGACAGATGCAATACGTCTGCCTGTCCGAGTCGTTGTACTGCACGTCGCCAGATGTAATCAAGTCGGGGCCGGTCCCCTATTGACTGCCCCGGCACAAAATTGAATGCGACAACGGTTTTTGCTGCGGTCGTCGCAGCTGACGTTGCTAACGACTCTGGATGTGATGAGACTCGCTTGCAGCTTTTCATGCGATTTTACTATGCTCATGAAAAAAAGCGTTAAATGGATGTAATCAGAAATGTTCATCCAAATAAATATGATATAGAATATATTTTATTGAACAATGTCAAATTATATCATATGAGTATTGATATATATTATATTTGATCTCTGGTTTGGTATTAATATTCATTTTTAATGAGTTTAATGGGGAGATAAAAGACCGACATGACCGAAAGGCAGACCCAGATGAATACAATATGAGGCAAAATTAATACAATTTCATATTTTGTACGGCTGTGTTTGAAATTCATAACCACCGCATTTTATTCGCATCGTATTGATGAGAATTCTTTAATCCCTTTTTTAACATAGCCGTGCCGATGGGGTATATTTAGAACCACGATTTTTTTATTTTTCTCGAATAACTCTTATGTAACAATTTTTTTGTATCTATCTAAAAAAGTCTAAAGAACAAATATCATAAAAAATAATTGACAATTACGAAAAAAAATAAAAACAACAATATTTGCTCAGGTAGCCACGGACACGATGTTTTTTCGCTCGCATTCGGTACGATGTACCAAGTGAATTGACGTTAGCGATCATGTTAGATATTACATCATCTATATAAGGCTTCCATGAATGTTAAGCTCTCTTCTGTGCTTTAAACAATTAAGAGAAAATGCACTTAAAAATGTTGAGTTTTCGTCCATTGACCATTTTCATATGGTCTCGTGGGTAGATACAAAAAATGGATGAAGTTAACCGATCCACCACGGCGGCTCAAAATCAACCGCGTCGTCCGAAAGGGGTATATTTATAAGGAAATAGACCCCAAGCGTTTCATGTCAAAATATAGAATTTATATTAATTATGTATGATTAATATTAAAACTATATTTATATTCAATTCAAGAAAAATCAAAAATTTTAAGTCCCAAATGGTCATCGGCATGGATAGAAAATCTTTTCAGTGAAAAGATTTTCTACAAACTTCAGGAGAAATCCAGTGCTGCCAATATTATGAGAAATCCAGTGCTGACAACATTAGAAGAAATCCAGTGTTGTCAACAATTAGAGTAATCCGGTGATGCCATGTGGAAAAATCTTGTACTGCCAACATTAGGAGAAATCCAGTGCTGCCAACATGAGAAGAACCCCAGTCCTTGCTGACTTTAGGAGAAATTCAGTCCTGCCAACTATAAGAGCTGACTGCCAAGACTAGACCTCGCAACTTTCGGAGGAAAAATCTAGTGCTACCAACTTCAGTGGGATAAATACATTCCGGCCAACTTCAAAAAGAGATATCCAATCCTGCCAATTTTAGGTGCAATCTAGTCCTGACAACTTCAGGAGGCATCATTCAACATCAAACAATGGCAGCACACAATTACCCTCTTCATTAAAATAAACGTCAACATATAAATAGCTATGGATATATGTATGATAAATAGGGAGCTATATCTGGCGAATATAGGTACCATAACAGTGTTGTTGTAGCCAATTTTTTTTGCCACATTTTCCATTTTTTCAATTATTTTTTTCCAACAAACCACCTAAAAGCTTTTCAATATGTAAACAAAATTCAATACTATGAAGTAAACCATGGAATACAAACATTTATCATATTTTTAATAAAAAATCATTTATTTACAATTGATTAAAAAAATATGAGAGTGTAAAATAACTTTTTAAGTCTTTATTCTTATAAAATAAATCAGCCTAACATCTAAAATATTTTCGCAACGTTTCCGAGTTGAACAGACCTGGGCAGACAGTGTGCAGCCTCAGATAAAGCAAGGTGCAACAACACTCGAGCCAGGGCCGCTTAACCCCCGTGCACTTTTTTGAGGTTCTCGTTTGAGGTCTGATAATAATTCCGCCATATTAGTTTCGGACTGACAGTGGAAAAACAAAAAGGAGCGAGACACGTGACGAGCCGACACGGTTGGACCTGTTTTATTCAATGTCGACATTTTGTCTTGGCACATTGAAACATTGTATGCCAGACTCGGGTCGTTAGCTAAGGGCAAATATTCCTGTTTATTTTTTAATTATATTTCATCTCAAAAAAATAATTTCAGACGAACGAGACGGCATACTTTAAATATGGTACGAGTTTAAAGTTACCAATGAAAATATTGAACTCATATTTGTACATCCTATTTAAATGACCATTTTTGCTCAGGATTTGCTCAGGATTTGCTCAGGAATTAAAATTAGTTAAAAATCGGTATTTACTCATGGGTTAATCTATAGTAGAATTGTTAAGTAGAATTCGATGGACCATGGTCTCTCGTGAATAGATTTGTATGAAGCATCGTTATCGCAATGCTGATATTAACTTTGGCTAAGTCTGCAATCACGATGAACATCGATGGGACACCGCCGGCTTGTAACTCCAAGACAAGATGAATGATCTCGTGATTTTAATTAAAATTACGAAATTCGCACAATGATAAATCGATGCTCGTTTGTCGAGTGGCTCCTCGAGACAATCTCGAAGACGCCGTTTGATGAGGGATGACAGTGGCCAGGGCCTGCGGGCCTCCTCTTGTGCCTCCCGATGCGGGCACATTCTTGTATTGTTCGCCACGGAGACAACTTAGCGGATCGGCAACAATGGATGTTATTACTAATCTAGCCATTGTTCCGGAATGCACGTGTTCGGCGAATACTTCAAAGCCACATTGTGTGCCGTTGCGAAATACTGAACACGAACTAATACATCCGCACAATTTTTAAGCTGAATCGCGACGGTGACCTCTGCGAGATGCAAGAGGTTAAGTTTACCTTTTCCCGCCAGCGGACTCGGAGCCCCGGCAATTACGTTGCCGGAATGTGCTAAGTGACATTATTGCACATTAACATTGACTGAGGACTGTTTGCACAAAAATTCCCCACTGACCGTTTGAGGAAAAAATGGCACTAAAAATAAATTAAAGCACTTAACGCCGCTCGCCGACAAGCAGATTTTACGAAGCTCTGGATTCTGAACGAGACCGCATCATTAGTTTCGAATGTCAAACAAAATGGGCGCCGTGTCCAATGATTGTCTTCCACACATCCAGCTTGACTAATGGCCGGCTACGCCAAAAACTAATATTCAATAATTGCCGGGACCGAACGTGAATAATCGACTGGGGGCGAAAAATTGGACTAGTTTAAATTTTGCCCACGGAAATAGGAAAAACAGAGTAAATTTCACGAATTTACAATTAAAAAATATCGACACATAATTATTACTTATACTCGAAATTATTGTCAATCAGTCTCATAGCATGTACATAAATAACAAAAAACTGTTAAGATTGTGTAGTTAGTAGTAGTTAGCTTAGATAGCACTGACCAGGGGGTGAATATGCGTCTAACGACCCACCATTTTTTAATTGGATATTAGATCTAAACCTATATAGACTTATTAATTTTTCCCAATGAATATCTCTTTCAATAAATTTGTAAAAAAATATAATGAGAGTTAAATGAGAATAAAAACCGTTGTCACGGCAATAATAATATATTATGGTTAAATAGTCAATTGCGACTGAAATAAGTTATTACTTAATGCTTAACCACAAAAAAAAAAGTTCCATCGGGTCCACAAAAGATTTACAGAATTACAGGGTAAAACAATACATCCAGGTTTTTATAAGAAATGACCCTTTTTGTCCAGTCTTTGCTTCCTATCGCCCGTAAAAACCAGTCTAGTTTTTATAGTTTGAGCCCGAAAATCACCAAATGAAACTCAACAATAATTTTTATCGGAATTTGATATGTGACGTCGCTTTTCTTACTTCTTAAATTGCACACTGTTTATACAGAATATAGGAATTGATGATGGATGTCTCCATCCCCCAAAAAAAAGCTTTCTCCACCACTTAAGGGTCGTCCTAATGAAGCAATATGATGCTGCTTATTGATCTGCGGCAACACCTTTTCTATCCTTCTCATGCAGAAAGTTACACATTCCAATAGTCACAAAAACCATTGAATCCTCATGCCAGTATACCGCTACACTAAATACAAGTGAAAAACAAATATGTTTGCTTGTATTTTTACAATAAACTGATGAAGAAAAAAATGTCGAATG
>JAGXCT010030951.1:0-11128 GCA_022495035.1 Philopotamus ludificatus
TGTTTATAATCTTTTTAATCGCAGGTGCTATTTCAACCAATTTTTCTACACTAAAACTTCACCTATCTGATATTATACTGAATTCAACATTGTTCTTAATCCTCAAAAAAAATATAGGAATACACAATTATACAGAGATATTTCTCAATTTTTCATCCATGTTATTGAATTTACGTTTAATAGAGCGTTATTTATATTTTAAAAGCGGTAACTATCAATTGTTTTTATTGAAATTGTCAGTTATTTCGTCAGACGTCTCATTACTATGCAATTGCATCGATTATGCAACAAAAGTTAATAATATTAACATACATGTATGCTGCAATATACGATACATGGATACTTTGACATAATCCGCTGAGCATATTGTCGATGGCCGACGGAGCATGAACTTAATTACCCATTGGAATAGTCCCACGATCGATTGAACAGCCCTGGCTATCCTTCAGGCCGCCGGCTATGCCAGACCAGGCATAGGCCTGAACGTAATCTGAGACGCGGCTGATACTATAACCCGGCGCCATACTACTTTGCCAAGTTTGTGGCAGCGAGTGCGCTTTATTGTGTAAACGTTATAGAGCCAGCCAGCTATTTTAACTGCAGCCAGATTACCAGGAGACGGGGGAGCCCCGAATACATTCTAGTGGCTACTGTATGTATACGTGTTGTCTTGTCAAGTCCGCTGAGCAGTCGTTATTCAAATTGTATCACAATGGACAACAAAAGAGGCTAAATGCGCGCGACAATTGACCAGCACGAGTGAGGTCTTTGACCAATACTGATATAGATTGAGATGTTCCACCGACGTCGTGACATAGTATGTATTGTTTGTTAAAGTAATGTCTAAGATTGAATTTGATGATGAAATTAAGCGTGCGGAAATTCAATAATAAAAACTCAGATGGTAATAAATCTGAAAAAGGATTCCTCGGCATAGATATTATTTATTGTTGCCGAGGATATAAAATGAGCTGGCCTGCTTTTGCCATGGATATGCAATACTCATTAACGTGATTCTTCATCCGTAATGCGCAAAACATTGAAATAAAATGCATTTGTCTCGTAACCTGCTTATTATGTACGCTTCATTATTTTTAATATGCATCGTAGATTCAAATTGAAGTGAAGTTTATTAAATATTGTATATGAGAGACAAAATTGTCCATTAATTTCAATTATTAGAAATATTTTTTTAAACATTCTGAATTCTTTACAGAATTAGCAAACTTATATCTCATATCAATTTATACATATATGTCTATTTTGCTTGCCTGATACAAACCGTATACTTGTTTTCGTTGTAAAAAGATCAATTTAATCGTCCGAAATATTTGCATAAATAAATTCAATAATAATAATATCTAAATATAATCGCATCCGTTTACTGACTAACTAAATATTATTCTATTCTATTATATTAATTTTAATTGATATAGTTGATTATGGCTGACGCATTGTTAAAAATATATATTTTTTATACAAATTCAGAATTCTTAACCTAGCCGTACCGATGGGGTATATTGGGTACCCCAAGTTTTTAATTTTTGTCGAATAACTCTTTTAATATAAATCCTACAAGTCACGAACTTTCGCATTTGTCAAAAAAATTCTAAAGAATAAATATTATAAATTAGCATTGTCCTTTATTGTCAGGAATTGCGAAAAAAACAATATTATTCGCTGCTGTTGCCAAGCACGCGATGTGTGATCCGGTACGATGTACCAAATGCGAGTGAAACGGGCGAGTGACACATGCATCGACAGCTCAGTCTGCGCGAGACATCGCCAAGAGCGTCATGTTGACTTGAAATGCTTGGGGTATATGAGATATCCCCTTCAAACGACGCTGTTGTTTTCGAGTCGTCGTAACAAATTAAACACCAACGCAAAGTAAACCCTTGATGATGGTGTTGATTACGTATTGCATTACTTCGATATTATTCGTATCGATTTCAGTATTTTTCATTAATGCTGATTTTTAATCATTGCTTTGTTGCAATAGCGATAATTAGATTCATCATAGCACTGATTAGATGACGATCGATACCAAAGAGAAAAAATTATGTCAAACAGACCATTCAAGAAGGATTGTTGCATATGGAAGACAAATCTATACCAAAATAGATTAAGAAATTATCTTGAAAATTTTCTGAAGCACTGTTTGAGGTCGTAAATTAGATGAAGAATTAAAATCACTAAGAAAAATCACTAAACAAAAGTGATAATGTAAGACCTGCTTTTAATGTTAAACACGAAACACTGGGACCAATGAATGGTTCTCTAGAAAAGGGAGTTGGTCCAAATTCGGGCCAGAGTCAATGTTTAGCAATATTCTAGAAGAAAATTTGAATAAATGAAAAAAAATGTTCATAAAAAAATAATACTTTCTTTTGTGTTATAGCGCTCCATTCTATTGAGCGAGGGGTGAGCACCCTTTTATACAACGGGTCATTTACAAGTTTAAAAATGTTGCATGACCGCGCGTGAAAATTATAATAATACAAAAAATTAAAGAACTCAAAGTATCTAAAAAAAAAAAAAAACAACAAAAATATAAAATTACAGAAATACTATAAAAAAAACGAGTGAAAGATATATAAGAAAAAAGTTTATTTAATAAGAAATTTGGCATTGCTTCTTTGCCATCAATTGGTCTATATTTGCTGATATAGACGACACAGCAACTTCGTACTCAACCACAAGGTACATCGACAATCTCGATCAATGATCGCTTTTAATTATTTTCATTGCGGAAAATAATTGTTCGTACTTACAAAAAGTGTCATTATTTGCTTTGCATGAGCGCCCAATAGTGAGAATTTTTCTAAATTCATGTAATTTTGATAGAAATTATGTATGTCAACAATGTAAAATTTATTTCTTAAATCCGTGTCGTTTTGTAAATTTATTAATTCTATTTGTAACTCATCTGTAACTGTTTCCACTTCTATATTAAATGGTAAAGAAAAAATATTAAAACTAAGATCAGTTTTTTCTGATCTTAATATTTTAAATCGCGACTGAAATTCCGTTATTAATTTTTCTAAATGCTGCGCATATTTTTGGGTTTCTGAAGGATTTTCTTATCTTAGATGTGTAAAATGTGACATGTTGTTTGATAACAGATTGTTGTTCCAAATTTTTAGTTTTTTTTTTCAAAACATTAATTTTATTAAACATGTTATGAATAAACTGGCCTATTCCCTGAAGTTCCACGTTTAAGACATTCAAATGCTGGGTTATATCGACGAGGAAGGCAAAATCACACATCCATTCTTTATCTTCGAATTGAGGAAATGGATATTCCTTCATTTCCACAAACAATTGAATATCATTTTTTAAATCATATACCCTTTTAAGCATAGCACCTCTATTCAACCAACGAATTTCTGTGTTGTAAATTACATCACCATATTCACTTCTCAAATGATTTAAAAATTCTTTAAATTGGCGGTGATTTAACGCTCGAGATTTAAGGAAATTAACAAGTTTTATTACAGGCGTGGTGACAACGTAACGCATGAAGTTAAATCACATAAATAAAGCACGATATCATTGCCTATCAATGATTTTAGCATCATTTTCAAAAATTAGTAAAAAATTAACAAGCCTAAGGTACAATTAGGTTGCGGGACACTAGGAATTTTTAAAAGTCAAAATGGGTTTCACGAGAAAGCGTGGCGGGCCGCACGAAAGAGCCTCGCGGGCCGCATGCGGCCCGCGGGCCGCGGGTTGCTCACCCCTGCTATAGAGCGTCGTGTTTGGCAATCTCTCCTATAGTCCTTCCCTATAGATCCACGTTTTCTACTAAACGCCAAATTGTCATGGTCAAATTCCATTTGTTAATAAATTCTTGTATTTTAACAAAGCAGACATTCTTCGTTACAAGATATATTTTTATTTTTTTTACCTTTGATGCTATAACGTGTTCTTCGTTGAAGTCAATGAAAAATAAAAGTTACAAAATAAATTAAGCATTTTTTAATTTATTTTAGACCTTCTATGTCGGATAAATCAGTGACATTTTGCTAATGCATCTCTATGAGCTCATCGGTTATCAGTCCCTGATAACAGTAAATCCTTCTATAGCGCTCTAAGCCCTGCTATAGAGCGGTTTTCTATAACATGTAGGACAGTCACTGCTATAGTGATTACTTCTAGATCATTGTTTTCTACAAAGCGCTAAATTTTCCAGGTCAAATTTTATATTTCATTAATATGTAATACATTGTTACGCAAAATTAAAGGTCAATGCATTTTGGCTGACAACAAAGCATAGCACGCGCGCGTGAAGAAACTATAACAAGTTAATTTAATATATGTAAATAAAAATGTTTAATATGTTGATTTCGTTCAATTTACAAAATACAAAAAAAGCCTAACTCCAATTTTTTATGGGGGCCTAGTCTTCTATAGGGCTGGTTTATATATCTTAGCCCATATCATGGCGCTATAGGAGTGTTCCCTATAATATATAATAATACTTGATCTTTTTTTTCGATAAAATATAATAATTCATAAACCTTTTGAGATTAATTTATATTAAAATTATGGCTAAATTTCATTAATAATACGCAGATGTTGATTTTAGTTTCAAAGATTAAAAAACCAATGCAATAAAATTGATGAAGTAAAATTTCTATGGTCCGCAGTTATATTTTTGGCACATTGGCAAATCGAATGGAATGAATTTTCGACGCACATCAACCATAATAGGATATCAAAACGAAGAGGCAAAGAAATATTATTATATATTTATAAAATTCGATTCCCTCTTGGTTCCATTCGCATAGTTGCAAAGTAATAGTAATACATTTTCCCTACGACCGACATCCGGTTACATACGTTTCCAGACTCTACGTAACGTGCGCCACAATCCAATAGGGAGCCCGACTCCTAACAATTCCCAACACTTTTATCATCGGAGCGGTGCAGTCAGAGTAACGGCGACAGGTCACGAACCTGGCGAGCGGACAACGACATCAACGGAATGGGGCTCAACTTTATCTGCAAGACTTATGCAATCGTCTGGTGACAAAAACACCACCGATAGACGCTCGTAAATCCACCACTTGTGGAGGCACGCTGACAGAGCAGTGCAAGTGCATAACTGCAAAAGTTGGCGGCGAAACGGCAACCAGCACGCGGCTCCAACTTTAATTGATACACGTACATGTGCAGAGTTTCATACGATAAGAGCTAAAGTTTTTGTCCGGAAATCTTTTAATATAAAGAAAGTCAATTATATATCAAAGAAATGTCTACAGAATAATCGTGTTTTAAAATAAAAACTTAACTTTAAAAAATTATATATAACAACATCAATAATCAATTATATATATTCCGTCAATGGTCACAAGTTACTTCCATATTTCCAATAATTTGAATATGAATTTGAATAAAAATCTTAGTTATAAAAAGTTAGATGAAAAATAGACTTATTCAATAATTTTTTTGTTGGATAAAACGTGATGTATTTATCAAAACTTTCCAAATTATTTTGTGACATTGACCCCTCGGCGTCCTTTTTCCGGTAAACCCCCCTCCTTGCCTGTCTTAAATTGATTTTTTCTGAACTTATTAACTTCAAATGTGTTTTTGAAGCTGATATCAGTGGCGAAGCTAGAAATTCTAAAGCAAGATTTTTTATAACTGAAAAATATTGACCAAATATATTATTGTTTAACCGATCCTTATCGATTATTGTTTAATCGATCAATTTCCAGATTCACTTCCACTTGACACATCGTACCGGATGAGAACGAAAAAAAACATCGTGCCCGTGGCCACGGAAACGAATATTGTTGATTTTATTTTTTTTCGCATATTGCAGATAATAAAGGTTCATGGTCAATTGTTTATAATATTTATTATTCAAACTGTTTAGATAAATATAACATGTTTGCGACTTAAAGTTATTCGAGAAAAAACTTGGGGTCACAAATAAACGGCAAGGCTATTTTAATGATATTAATAAGATGCCGCACAACGGAAAATTTTTGATATTTGACCGAAGGATAATAATTTATCTTTAAAAATAATCCACATAGTTAGAATATACAAATCTTAAGCTCAAAGTTTAGAATCTCTGCTTAAAAAATGAACCACGGAGGAAGATTTGTTCATATCTTTGACCGACAACTGCAAATTTTGTCCAAGAAAAATAGGTGAAAGTGCGTGGGCGCTTTTCATCCCCAGTCACAAGATTTTGTAGAAATGTTGAATTTTTCTCTAACTTTAATATTTCTTGACCTATACAGATTTTCTTTGATAATCTGTTAATGAATTTTGCCTTTTTTTTTGTTGTTGCACTCTTGATCTAAGAGTTTCAAATTATATCTGCTGTTTGAAGAAAAGATTTGGTTGAATTTGCTTCAACTTCAATTCGTAACACCTCATTTTCCGCTTTCACTGCCCTTTAATTTCGAAGTTTACTTTTGAAATCAACATTTCCACTTGTGTGAAGCATTTTAACACGGCGTTTTTTTTGTTGCAGTCGTCGCATTAGATTTTTGATGAAATTCGTATAACATGCAATTTCGTAAAAAATGCCTGTTATAATTTGAATCTATGTAAAAATAAAAGTAATATTAATTAATAACATAGTTCATAGATGAATTTAAATCAGGAGGATTACTATAGTACATGCTGAAGAGTATCTTGCCCCCTGACTAGCCATCTTGCTTGGTCGACAACTTTATCTTTTAAGAATTCCAGCAAATAGCAAAGCTGACGCATATATTTAAACCCCAAATCCCACCTCTAAAACTGGACACTTGCTGCAGGATTAATTCAACGAGTCCAAAGTGGCTTAGAGGGCGAGATATCGTGCAATGTTGGGTACATCTCCGCGTTAAAAGTTATTGACAAAAATACCCACTCTAAAATGGCAAGAGATTAGTCACGCGTCTTGTATGACGAAAGAGCAGAAATATGCTGGACTGAAGACCACAAAAAAATTAAGTTACCCCCGACGTGCTGGAACGATGACGTTATTAAATTGACAGGGACCAGCGGAAAGAGAGAAACTTATAACTGTATATGATGGAGTCAATTATAAGCAGCCCCCACTCAACAGCGGGAAATAAGAGGCTGATGTCATCATTGTCCACAAATAACTGCACATAAAAATATGTACGATCTATAACGAGTTATGATAAAAATCGCATTTTGGTTTTAAAACCAAATAAATTAAAGATATAAACTAGGTAACTCTTTTCTAAGCGTAACATTTTTACTTCTAATAACTATTTCTAGCCGTAATACTTTCCACCAAGCATTTAATATTGCGTCCTTCCTCCTTGCATGTTAAAGCAATATGCTGTAGACCAGGAGTCACCAAACGTTTTAAGAAGCGAGCCGGATTTATATTATTAAAAATATGGGAGGCCGGTCGAAAAGTATTCTTATTAAAATCCTATTAAAACATTGCATGTGTAAATAAATATTATTCATCATGTCCTTTTAAAATATATATTGTACATCTAACTAAAAAGAGGAAAGTAATATTTAAAATATTTTCATTTTCATTTGTTTATTTATAGAATTTTCATTTAAATAAAATAATTTAGAGATATATATTACATATAATTTTACATGTATATGTACTAGCATATATGTGATAGTCAAAAGAATTATTATTATAAATAAACATTGACTTTCTTGTCTGCAATTGTGGAAAAAAATAATAACAATAATATTCGCTTCTGTTGCAATGCACGTGATGTTTTTTCTCGCTCGCGTCCGGTACGATGTGTCGAGTGCGAGTGAAACCGTGCGTTTGTCATTTACGCGTCATAATAATTAGTTAAAAAATCCAAAATATCGACCAAATTATGAATAACTATTTTTATACTTAATATTCATGACATTGATGTAGAATTATACAAAATCTTGACTTGATATGCTTGAAGTCTATTTTCCATTATAAATAGACCCCCTTTCATACGACGCGGTTGTTTTCGAGCCGCCATGATGGATCGGTTAAGAGAAGATTTGTTCACATAAATGTGCGCTACAAAAAAAATATTATTAATTTTGTTAGCATTTTTTTAGTTTGGAATTTCTCTAATTTATCATAAAATTGGTTGTTATTTTTTTTTATTTTTTATATATTATCATAAGTCCGTCTTTCACTTGAATATTGATTAATTCCAAATATACTTGATTATTCCTTAAAATAAATAAATCGATTCACAGAACTTAATGAAAATAATTATCGCTAAAGTTTAAAATAAATTTTCACAACATGAAAAATATGAAAACATATAATATATGGAATGAAATGATTTTAAAATAATTCTAGTTTTGTTTCAATTAATATATCAGGTCCCCGTAGTTTCCTCCCCTCATTATATAATTATCCCCTTAAATTTTAGAAAAATTTCATTGCTTCTTTTACGTGGTATATTAATAAAAAATTACCACATAAAAATCTGCGCACAGAGAATATTATATCAGAATTTTCTTCAACATATGAAGATAGAGAGAATTGGTATCAATTTTACGCTCTTGCTACATTTATTTTTATTTTCTTTCGCCAATTTTGTATACAGTTTACGATATCGAGACATGGAGTTCTTAAGCTCACGTAATTCGAAAGCTCGTTCGGAATTTAGGTCAACAATAAAAAAAATCTTCTCAAATTATATATGTTTGAAATTAAAAGAGACAGGTATTTACTCTGACATATCCTAAATCTTCGACATCAATGATATCCTAAATTATCACTAAATATGCACAGCATAATTTGAAAAACACTATACATTATTTTAATTATTTAAAGTAATTCAAATAAAATATATTTATATAAAGAGTTGACATGGCTGAACGATTCTAAGCATGCACAAGAAAACCTGAAACTTGTATTTATTGTATCCACTGAATTAAACTGTCTTTGTAGAAAGATCTTGTTTATTTGCAAGAGTATTAATGCCCAAACAAACTTTTTGCTCCCGAGAGAATACTCGTTACGTGGAGCAAATGTTTTAAACTTTTCTTAAAATAAAGCAAAATTAATGAGTCAGGAAATCCCTGGAGAACACACCGTCGTTTTCCACAAAAGAATTCAACACAAATCCTCTTCCTTATTGCCCATATCAATATATTGCGAAAACTGCATTCAATTAAATATTCATACCGCAAAATCAAACCGCAATTCAGACAATGCAATTCGAATGGGCGGATTAATTCGTATGTATTTTATAAAATGTACGAGCATACGTGATATATATCGCGTATTAAACTTTGCAATTATTTACATTGTACACAAAAAATGGGTCAGGGTTGCAGAATGCTGTGCAAAACCTTTATCTCTTTGTATAAAGCGAGCGGAATAAAGCGAAGCACGTAAGTAATTAGAAAATTATTTCAAATATGTGGATAACAATGCAAATTTTAAACAAACGTTAATTCTCATTATCCAAAATTAATTTAATTTTGAACATTTTGCTTGAAACTGTTAAATGATAATATAATAAATTCAACTAGTTGCAAATTTATTATAATCGCAACGAACGCGTAATGGATATCAACAAGCGTCATATCACAGTTTGTGTGTAACTAGCATGAATTGGATTAGGGCATAAAAAATATTAAGTGTCAAGCGAGGGCAATGAAAAAAAATGGAAAAACACTCTTTATGGCCCATTTAAGATGACCGAATAAAAAAGTTTCTCTCTAACCTTGGATAAATAATACCCATCGTGTGACAAAGTCCTTTTATTCATCATCATCGATTGCCTGTATGGAATATATATATATTAATGGATGTGCCCGGAAGGAAATCGCCAACACGGAACCATACTTTGGCGTAATGGACGTGTACACACGGGACGATATGTATGTTCATTATCATATACCTTTGCCTACTGTCAATATACTCATAAGTAATATTAATGATAATTTAATGCCAATAAATCAATTTTATGCATATTTCCGGTGTGATTGTATTTATTTATGACCCATAATCTGACAGAACCTGCAGTTTACAATGTAAACTGAAGAATTGCTTTCATAAATATTCGTACTACCACAATAAATATTTAAAAATAGGAAAAAAGTTCAATTTAATACATGATTGATCGAAGGACGATCTCTTTGAGCCGTGGCGACTCGTAGGTAACATATTTGATAGTTCTATGACATATTAAAAATTAGAAAAATATATTTGACTCATATTTTATTTATAATATAAAAAATTAGATTAGATAAATACTAAATAATAAAATCTTTTTTTCCTCAATTTGCTTGGGGGTTCTGTAGCTCCGCAGTGTATATGGACGAACCGCCCTGGATATTAGTATATTTAAACATTATCAAATCCTGCCCAATATTATTAAATAGTAATAATAATTCTAATAAAATCCCCCTCCATTACCCCAAGCATATACAAATAGTGACATGTGCTGAATTAATCGGTGATCGTATTTATATTCAGTTATTGTAATTACCTCCAAGCTATGACGGGTCGTATAGTGTGCTTGAAAAGCAGAACTTCTTTAATATTGATTTTAAAAATCCCCCGTTGATCCCCCTAATTATCCGGCGACTGTGTGCGCCGCACAATTTCACCATATGGACGGCGCGCCACAACCTAAAGCGGACTTTTAAATCATATCTGATTATTTTTTAAGACACAAACTAAGGTGCACCAATACACAAATTAGATTGGAAGCGATCTATTACCTTTATATTCGAGGGTTTTGCTGTGCCTTATATTATAGCCTGTGATTTATCGATAAGTAGTTTGTTGTTAAGGTGTGATCCTATGAGCACACTGTAGATTTCTAAATTTTGTTCCTAATTGCTTTCTCTTATACATTATATCTTTTTTATTTCATTTAAACGGCGATCTAATTAGGTATAATTAATTGGGTATATTTTTTAATGATCCGAACAGCTGCTAAAAAGCTCTATCTCTGGTTTATCTGAATCATCATATCGCTCCAGACTTTTAACTAAACCAGTGGCGCGCTGAAAGCGCATATGTGCAGAACTTCAATTAGCGCCCCTGTATATCTGGTGTGCTTGAATAAACGTACTAAGGGCAATCACTTATATGCTTGTGTATATCTATATAGGTGTGCGGGTATGGTCGCTCGCTACTCGTCACTCGTGACTCGTTAAA
>JAGXCT010030957.1:0-10089 GCA_022495035.1 Philopotamus ludificatus
AATGAGTATCAATCAAAGCGTCATCACGTCCGGAGTGTATTGGCCTTTGGTATTCAAAAATCGAAATAAAAAAGCAATGTTTTCACTGTTCGAAAGTGTCGAAAGTGTCTTTCTAAGGTATGCATCGCACGGCGGAAGCATCGTTCTATTCTCGCTGAAAAAGACGTGCTGTCCAATCATGTGATCGGCCACACTCTCGCTCTCTCTCGCCGCATTTTGATTGAGTTCTACAGAGACGGAAATAATATGGAGAACACAATTAGCGCACTCTGGCCCGAAATAGAATGGCGGAGATCGTTTTGTTTCCATCTCGGAGCGAGATGCGGATAGATAGAGCCACATGCCAGCGAAACAGGAGCTGGTGGAGCACGTGGCCCCCTCGCTCAGTCTCTCGTTATCGGCTCCGGAGTCACGTCGCGATACGGCCTCCACTCTGCGCTATCGCTGTTAGTGGCATTCCAAAAATTCGTGTGTGTCGATGTGCTCTTGAATCGAATCAGTTCGACCTTCCGGGTAGCATTCCGATCAAGGCTTTCGGCTCTTGCGCGCTCTTCTAGAGATTGTTTGGGTTCCGCCACCTCGTGGCACTAGCCGGGGCTACTTTGCGCCGCTCGATTCGTCTCCAGCTTTCCTACCGAAATGCATCCGAGGTCCTCAACCTGCAACTGTTTACCTAACCATATCTCGATTCATTTAATAAATATTTTTCAATGGAAACTTTCCAGCGCGCCGAGTGTGTTAACCCTTTTCGAGCCGTCTTGATCAAACAGCATTCTGTGCATTCAATTTATTATTATGAACACAAATGTGGGTTAGTCACAATAATACGGCTCGAATTTGGCACATGTGCGCTAGAATTCAATTTATTTGCTCTTCGAAATTATTCCGAGGATGTTGATAAACGCCAGAGCGTATGCCGACGGATTCAAGAGCAGATCGATCATGTTTAATTGCCGCATAATAAGCGAAATTGTATAAATTCGACTTTTGTACAGGATTGATGGATCAACTGTTGTTATCTGCGTCAAATTACACGGTGATGCTGATGGATAGCTGATTGTCGATCCGCTGTCAATCGTCTTATAAATATATTTTAACAGAGCTGCAAAAATCGTATATCCAAAATGTGCTTCGATTTGGGTGAGTTCATCGATGTTTCGCAATATTTTTACAAGATGATGTTCATCATCATATATCATATGTACTATTTATCAATGTCGCGTGATGTGGCGTCATTCGATTTTTTCATCAATAAAATTTCTGGGACACCAGACTGTCCAGGAGAGTTGTCCGATGACCCATCTGGGACGTTGCCCAAGATCCCGCTGATTATTCCGACTAATTACACCTGTTTTTATTTTACACCGCACGATATTTTCCGTTATTTTCTTTAATGTGATAGATGAATGAGCGATGACGACTGTGCGAATAAAAAAAAATAAATGTTTCAACAGTTGTTTGCAAAATGGAGAACGTTGCCAAAAAATTTTACTACAAAAAGTCCGCGACGATCAACATGCAAAGTGTCCCTGACCCGAACCGAACGCTTCATTAACTCACACTTACCAGTCTAACTGGTTGATGAACCATGAATTTTTTTTGCATTTCAAAATCGTCGCCTCGGAATAATAAATATGATAATCCTTGCTTTTTACTTTCATCGCAACGCTAATTTCTATACTTGTTTTAGCTCACGGTTGGAGATCGTCATCGCGCCAATGCTATTATTATTCCAATTTATTCAATAGAATAGATTTCATATGCTTAGATAATCACAATGCCGGATAATGTATCCGTATAAATAACTGAATATTTTATACCGTGAAATTACGTTTGTTCGTATAAGTGAATCACTTTACGGTCTTCTTTAGATTGTATTTATATTGATTCCATATTTGAATTTGTTTCAGGTATGGCCACCGGTGCCAATGGAGTCAACGGTAATTCGAACCAGGGAGATCTCGTCTTCGAAGATGAGGGATTGGTATGCGCAGCTATGCGCGCTCTCAACATGATGAGAAAAAATAAACATTTCTGTGATGTAATACTGCACGTAAGTTTACACAAATACAAAATAATGTTATACTGATAACGTAAATATTTATTGACGATATTTATTTGATTAGACTGGAAACGCAGAGGTTCCCGCTCATCGTGCTGTACTGGCAGCAGCGTCCCCGTACCTCTTTGAATTGTTTACCACGGATCAGGTATGATATTTTTGATCCGAATCACATATTCTTTAATCATGTATAATAATCTGTTTATATGATTAGGATCGAAGCGGTGGATCAGGGGCGACGGAGCTTCCGCTCTCGTACAAATTGAGCGGACCGTGCGAGAGACGCGCTCTGCTTAGCCTAGTCGATTACGCTTATACTGGAAAATTATGTGTACCCGCACAACAGGTTAAAATCATTCTATTTCACAATGCTAATAATAAATATGTGACGATGTGCGATAATTTATTTTTATTATTAGGTGCGCTCGGTGTATCTATGCGCTTGGCAGCTTCGTATGGACACTGTCGTCAATCAATGCGGACTCTTCTTAGCCGGAGAATGGCTTTCGAGCGATACTTGCCTGTCGGTGAGAGCTCTGCCCGGTCTCGTCGGAGAGGCCCGTGAAATGGTCGATAAATACATCGCCGACAACGTACGTTTACATATTTTTCATATGAAATTGTTGATTTTTTATTATTAATTTGTGTTGTATTTTTCAGTTTTCGATACTGTACAAAAACAGTATTCTCTCCATGTTGCCAATCGTGCAGGTCGAGGTATTGTATACGTTGCGGAAGGACATGGACCAGACGGAACACGTCGCTCTAGCTAATTTGCTGTTGACCTGGCTCCGGGATCAAATCACCGACGAGAATATTGCAGTACGTTCGTTTTGTTTGAATTGTTTTTAATTTTTGTCCGGATGTTGGTTGATTTTTGTGGTTTTATAGGTGAGTTCACTTTGCGGTCGGACGCATCTGCTGTACATCGCGGGCGGAGGCGAGCTAAAAGACTGCGCTGCGCTGCCGCCGGCTCATTCCGATACTCCGCTGCTGCAAGACTATCGTCGCATGATTCTCAAGTGCCCTCCGGCAAGATGTAAGATCAAAACATGTCTAAAAAACATACAATATGGATCTTCAATACTGCAATTTATAAATAATTACATATTAATCCGAGTTTATATTGTTTTTGTATCGATTGATTGAATATCCACGTTGATGTGTGCACCGGATTAACCACTTAACAACAAATAATATTGAAAAAAATATATATTCAGCTCATTTTTACTGAAACCATTGTATATTTCACTATGTATATGTGCTACGTTAAGTTGTTAATTCATAAAATGGGTTATATTGGATGTAAAATGAGTTCATGTCGTATATGCAGTCATGAAACATTATTTTTGTTAAATTTTATAGCGCTACGGTTTTAAATTATTCTGGCTGCATAACGGATGAAGTCTCATTATATGTATTTTGAACTAACCAATCACATTTGTATTCTACTAATCATCCTTATTCGTCAGAGGTTCATGTGCAGTAAAAAGTCCCAGTAGTCTTCTTTTATTTATTTTTTTCCAGCAAATTGTAATGAAATTCAATGTTATTTTCCACAAATACACTTCTTTAATAAATCTATTAATATTCTTTTGCAACAAAAAAATCGTGTTAAAGTCAACTCTTTCTAGTTATAATAGTATAAGTCAACAAAATCCGAGCCCGCATTGAATTTCTTTATGTAATCAACAGAAAACTATCGCAGATCATCTTCATATCAGATCGACATGAATTTTATGCTAAAGTATCTTTAGTGTATAGTTCATTTAATTGCTGTCACCGAAGACAGGAAGTCTTCTTATAAGGTCATATTTTTTTGACGAAGTGCTGTTTGACATTAAGTAAGTATATTGACATCGGAAAATTTACTTACGCATATAAAAAAATGTTGGCCATTGACACACGTCTATTTTACGTTTGTTTAATTGCGCACGCTTGGTCTGATTTCAGCATCCAAACGGAACGGCAACGGCACCACCAACGGCGTCGCTGTCACCGTCGAGCATGTGAAGACGCGAATCTCCACATTTTATCTTCGGGATATTATGGAGAGAGCGCACAGGCAGCCCGGCGACGACTGGGCAGTCATCGCCAGCGAGAGATTAGCCGGTAAATATATATTTAATATAATTGATTAAACGATTAGATTTAGTAAGTCCCGCGTTACTCCGGCTGAATTATAAGGTAATTTTTTTGTTTTCATCCCGGCGCGATCACTTTTTTTCGACGTATTTTTTGGCGATGTGTAGACGAAGGGTCGGACATATTTGTCTGAGTTTATTTAAATAGTTTTATTTTTTTTCAGATCCAGATTAAGCATTTCCTCTGGTGATTTTATAGTATTTTTTTTATATACATATTTATTCGACGAATATTATGTTGATTGTTTAAATTTTTCGCTAAATATTACGGTTTTCGTTGTGTTTGTGATCTGATTGTGCGCTAAAAACTAATGTTTGATTTTTTAATCTTATTACAGAACATGCGTTTTTATCGTTATCTACGTTGGACGGCCATCTCACACTAATTTCAGCGTCGTTAAGGTTAAACGAATCGCCTATACCTTCTCCCGTATCTTCGTCACCATTCCCCAATCTGGCGCCCGGTACTATTCAACCCCTCGCAAAGCTGGAGCGGCCTCGTTGCGCTTATGGAATGGCCGTTCTCGATGGAAAAATAGTCATCTGTGGTATGTATATATTTAAATTATAAATATCGTCTATTTTAAATAGATTTTAATATAATTTGTTTGTGTTTAGGTGGTTATGATCGCGTAGAGTGCCTTAATTCTGTAGAAAGCTACGATCCAGAAAAGAATCGTTGGCTTCCTTTACCTGATATGCGACAGCAGAGAGGAAGATTTAATTTGGCACAGGTATAAATTTATTAATTTGATTTTTAAATCACTATTTATGTGAGGACGATACGATTATATTTTTTCATGTGTTAGGTTGGAAATAGATTGTATGCCGTCGGAGGTAGTGACGGTCACGTTGAGCTCGATAGCGTCGAGATGTACGTAGCTCCCGTCGATGAATCCGACGCAAGTCGTTCTATGACCGCTTCGTTGGAAAGCCAGAGTGGCTCCATTGATCTATCGGCAAGCAGTTCGATCGAAGATCATCATGCTGCGGCAACAAACGGAAATGGAACCAACGGAATACAGAACGGAAACGCACCCCATCCCGCAACAAACGGTATCGTATTATTTATGAATAGTTATAAATTGCGAGTTTGAGATATTTATTGACATTTTAATCATTTTGAAATAGGACACCAGCGTAAAAAAGCATGGACAAAGAAAGCGAAGCTACCAATGGCAAGGAGTTTTGCCGGAGTGTGTGGAGGTCCCGAAGGACGTGTCTATTGTGTAGGAGGTTGGGCCGGACAGCCCGGAATCAAAGAGTGCAATGTTTACAGCACAGAGCAGGATACTTGGAATGATATGCCCAATCTCAACACCGGTAATGAAATAAACCAATATTAGGAAAATTCGAAGAAATTGTCCATTTTTTATTAGCGTAAAATTTATGTTTTTCATATTATTATAAAACATAATTTCCATAATTATTAGAAACTGTTACCCATATTCCCTGGGGTTTTTTCAATTCCTTTTTTGATAAAACTATGTTTTCGACTTCAATTATGTTTATAAAACGTTTTTCTCTTAAAGTGTGATTCATGGATCTGAAGAGAAAGTAATCCGGGGAATATGAAGGGTGTGGTAGAACAGTTACCCAACTACTGATTTTTTTCTTGGATCGTTCTTGCTTTATGAGGGCGTACATTATTGTGGTGAAGAACTATTCCTTTTCTGTTAAACAAAATTGGACGTTTGATTTATACTTCCTGTTTAATCTTTTCAATGTACAATACACATCTGCAGTAATTGTTTCACCCAGTTTTAATAATTCGTAATAAATTATTCCTCTTATATCCCACCAAATGCACAAAAGAACTTTTCGGAGTGTTAAACCAGGCTTAGGATCGGAATGTTAGTTTGATTCAGAGAAAGCCATTGCCATTTTCGACTTATGTTATCGTAAACGATCCATTTCTCATCTCCAGTTACAATTTGGTGTAAAAATGGTCGAATTCTTTTTCTTGACTACAAAGAATTGTATGTTCGCTCTTTTTTGTTATCTTCGGATAGTCAGTACTGTGTCCAAATCGCCATTCAATTTGTTTTACCGATGCGTTGCAAATGTGATTGTACAGAGGACCTTGGAGATGGTTAATCGAGGATCCGATCCGTTCAGGGATCTCAATATGTCAACATCAAATTTTTTAGAAGGTCTATCCTATTTCCGATCTGAACTATTGACATCTACGTGTTATCAGCACTTAGATATCATAAATCAAGTCCTGATCCAAGAGTTATCCTTAGTCATTTTCTGGTTTCGACATTTTACCTTTAACAATAATATAAATTTTATTACTCAGAAATAATGATAAACAATAATTCGCAATTTCTTTTGGGTCCCCCTAATTTTTTATAAAATAAATTAATATAATATTTAATTAATTATTATTTTGTTGTTTTATTCAGGTCGTTATCAAGCCGGAGTGTGTGTGTGGGGTGGAGCCCTATGGGTTGTAGGCGGTTGCGATGCTTGGCATTGCTTGGCGACAACGGAAGTATACGGAGACATCAGTCCCTATTCGAATTCCTCGACTGGTGCTTGGCACTTCGGTTAGTTTAAAAAATATATCAATTTGAATATTATAGCCGGAACGATGTTAATATATATTTTTTTAACACAGGTCCAAGTTTGTCGGTTGCTCGTCGCGGATGCGGTATCGCCGTCTGGGGCTCCAAGCTAGCCATCGCTGGCGGATCCGACGGCCAGAATTCATTAAGATCTGTAGAGTTATTATCTCCGGGTGGATCATGGGAACCTGGTCCACCGATGCGTGAAAAACGTGCTTTACTCTCGTTGGCCACGATCAACGACAGATTATATGCCGTCCGGTGGATTTTCCGGTAAATAATTTATTTATTTATTTGACTACGATGGATAGCATAACAGAAAGATTCCAAAACACCATTCACGCATATAAAGTTTCGATAAAAATTCTAAAGATGCAAAGGGAATGTGTCTCATACATATATTCCGCTCAGTGTCAAACCACGACACTGGTTAATTTTTAATATTCAGTTATCTGCGCATACATATATTTTTATAAAACATGACGGAGGTAATGGATCTCTTCCTCTTACATACCCCCTGGCCAGTGTTATAATGAATTCCCAGAATTCATAGTTTTTTGTTAACACCTATCCGACGACTGACTTAGCTCATTCGAGGTTAACTTACGTTATCGAAATGCATGTTACCTACAAGCCATAACAATGACTATAACGATTACATTATTTGTTTTTTTTTTATTGTTATTTTAGGAAAGGCATTCCTTTCGTCGATGGAATATCTCGTCGAAGGTACCGACGAGTGGACGTCACTTACATTACCATTCCCCGCACATCTCATACCGTATGAAAATGGCTGCAGTTTACCATCGGTCAAGTTCGAAGAAAAATCTTCAGAAATATTATCTAAATTGAGTATAACAGAGAAGGATGCGGTGATTGCGGAGGACGTCGTCAAAGAAGTTGAAGAGGCGACGATCGAAACCGCGGCTATCGCATGTGAATAAAATAAACTCTGTCAATAAGACTTGAAAAGAAATTCCTATCGTATTTTTAATGGGTTTATATCTCCCAATCATTTTAATTTGTATGTAACCTTTAAGAGATTATACATGTCCTAGCCATTATATTTTTAAACGTTAGTTTATATTTTCTCATTCTCTCAATGTATTTTTTTTTTACCCAAAAAAAAACTTTTTTTAATTAATCTCATAATTATGCAATTTTGCTTTCTTCCCTATCGAGGATATATATATATTTTTTTTAACATTCCTTTAATAACCTAATTGATGTTTTGATACTTTCGAGTGAAATGCATGTTATAAGTGTGTGCTATTGCTAGTATTATTTATTATAAATATTAATGTAATTTTAAACATAAATTCACACGCATAATAGCCGAAGGATCAATCTATATACAGCTAATAAATAAAAAAATGATGATACGGCCGGTTTTTGTACGATGACGACTGAGTTTTGGTTATGTTCGCAAACACGTTAACGATAAAATCTTAGATATTAACATACATATCTAATTATTATATATGTATTAGTAGTGTATAGTATTAACGTTTTGATGTCATCATTTTATGTATTACTCGGTAAATAGAAGTATCTATTCTAAGATACCATTATTAATGATAACGTAATAATATGTTTATTTTCACTCTTGTCTATCGATTTATTGATATGTGTCCCAAAAAAAAGTTTAAATCTTAAGATAAATATGTACTTCTCTAGCACACTAGCATAATGTTATTTAAATCTCATTGTATTCATTAATTGTGTCGTTATAAGAATTATTATATTGTGTGTATACACTCCCTTTAGATGATAAGATCACTATGCATGTATACCGTTGTGTATCGGATTGGGGATATGTGAAATAATAAAAAAAAAAATATTTTATATATGTAACGACTTTTTATAAATCATATATGGACCACGCTTCGGTGAAGCTAAATATGATTCGGCAACCCTTATTGGTACCAGATCGATTTTTTTTCTTTCATGTTTATTTTTTGAATTATATGCGAGCGCGGGATATCATTTTCAATGTAATGTAAATTTTTAAACGAATGAATTTACGTTTCACATATATATCGATTTTTTGTTGTTGTATTCTACGATAAACACTGCCATAAAATCTGTCCGATTGTTATATCCCTCAAATAATATGAATACGACGCATATTTATTTTTATTTTAAATAAATCGTGTACCGAGTTTCGGCGCTCGAACGTAACGGACGTATAATCAAAAATACGAGCTCGGAAGCTCGTATCATCACAAAATATTGTTTACGTAAAAATGAATATTTCACCATAATATTGTGTGCCTCAAAGTCTTTCTCAGGCTGTTTATCTATTATTGGCCTTATTTAGCAAATTTACTATATGAATAAATTATTTATATTGTGCAGTTTTGATTTAAAACAATTGTTTCATGCGAGCGTTATGATATACGATCGGTATTATTAATCTTTTCTATTATTTAAATATCGTAAATTATATATAACAGCTCATATAATAAATATTCTATATATATATTTTTTTAATGAATAGCTAATTGCATAATATATATATATTACAATATATTAAATAAAAAAATATTGTATTAATGCAATAAATAATACTTTAGTATTATTAGTGTGTGTGATTATTTATAAGCTTGTATTGATATTAATATTCGATAAAAGAAATACTTCCGTTTCGTTTAAAAAAAAAAAATGAACGTTATTTACTTTTCCGAGCTTCCATGATATAAAAAGAAAAAATTCATAGTACAAAGTTGAGATGCAAATTTTATTAATCGATAATCCACGCTAGTTTAAGATGTGTTTTTATATTAATATGTTTATATATGTATACGTTTAAGCTTTGTTATATATACACTGGTTGAAATCTGTATTTTTTTGTTCACCCGCCGCGTAATGACGGATCAAAAACTGGCCGATTTACGCGAGAGGTGCGTGCATTCCAAATTTATTTTCAGTTCGGCTGAAGTGTCGACATATATTGCTTTGCTCTATGAATAAATAAACGTATTAATCAAATGAAACCCATTTCGGGGAGTTGAATGATGAGTGTTATGTATTTAAAAATTTTAACGACAGGTAATATGTATCTTTTTTTCACACTTTAATTACGATGTATGTAACAATCTGTTTTAAAAAATGTCAAGTATTGATCCAATTGATTTACGAGCTTAATATTTCGAAGACTAACAGTCGACGGCGATTATTTTAACGTTGACCATTCATTCGAGGATCAATAAATCGGCGAGTATTTGAAGTAAAGTCTGTTTTTGTACAAGATTGTCAACCGATCGATGGTACACATTTGATATATATAAAAAAAATAAATAAATAGAAATTG
>JAGXCT010030962.1:0-10004 GCA_022495035.1 Philopotamus ludificatus
ATATGTGTACACCAACATGTACATATTTTTGCACTGTTTTGTTGAGTATTTATCATAGTTCAATTGGGCTTCTAGTCAACTCTATGCAGGGTTGTGTTGACTGTAATATAAAAAATGTAATGAGATGCTGACCATATATTACCTACGAAATCCATTTAGACAAGCAGTTGGAGCTGTTGATGAACAGAACGGAAAATCGTTAACCCAATTTTGGAAAAGTACAACATCTATAAAGCTGTTCAAAATATGAGTGATGCCTGAAGTTGCAATATCTACCATGAGTAACGTATGACAAAAGATCATCCCCTGATCGGTTGAGAAGAGTAGTGCACCAACTGAAGAAGTTGACCAAGTTATTAACAACTGTTTGATTAACAGTCATTCAGCGGAAATGAGCAACGATGTGTTAATGGAACTAAGAACGGCCGAAAAGGAGATTTTTTTTAGAAGAAGAGGGATTAATTGAACAACTCAAGTAATTTGAAACTGCGAAGATGGGTGAATATTTAAATATGATCCGGGATGGATTAGCTGGTTTCGAAGCTCAAGACTCTGATCCTGAATGATCTGCAAAGGTTAAAAAAGCAGTGATTAATGATATGGCATGCTACACTTTAATTTATGAAAAAAAGAATAGGGCTAAAAGACAATTAACACTGGACCGATACTTCATCCATAAATATATGTATGTAGATTCTGCTGTGTGCAATATGTCAAATACATAATATTTTCTTGAGTGTATATATGTAGATCTATCTTACATTCACCTCTCCTTTGAAACTAAAACATATTTTTTGCCAAATATGTTAAATTTTGTGCTTTTCCTGATTTTTTGACTTACTTGAAATCCTCCGGGACCATTTAATCGCGTAATTCGATGACTTACTTACGTATTTATAATTGTATGCATTACAGTTATGCTGCATTGAGCGTTAACAACTGGGAATTAGCTGCGACGGCATATAGACGATATACTTATTTGGAGCCAAATTCATTTGAGGCTTGGAATAATCTGGCAAAAGTATACGTGAAGCAAGGAAATAAACAACGTGCATACAAAGCATTGAACGAGGCGCTCAAATATAATTACGACAATTGGAAAGTCAGTATTAAAATATATACATCTCAGTTTGATAATATTGGTAAATCAATACATGAATTTTTTTCAGGTTTGGGAGAATTTCATAATCGTTAGCATAGATACGGGACATTATTCTGATGTTATTCGAGGATATCACAGAGTATTAGATTTGTGTAAGAAGCATTTAGATGTGGAAGTGTTGAGTCTGCTCGTAAAAGCAGTTCTACAAAATTTAGTCGATGCCGATGGCAACGAAGCAAAATTGTAAGATAACTCTATATTTATTTATAACTAAATGCATTATTTACGGTGAGTATAATTTTTTGAATATTGATAGGCTCCATCCAAAATTGTTGGATTTATTCGGACGAATTACGGCAGTCCATGCCAGTGATGCAGTGTTATGGCAATTGTATGCGGATATAAGTCCGAAAGCTTTATTGAGAGCTCAACGCTTGCTCAGATCTTACGCAGCTTTCAATCAGGTATTGATATACATTTTTTATCAATATTTTAATTGTTTTGAATTTAATTTAATTTATATTTATAGACACCTAATTGGTTCCAAGATATTAATTTATGTGAAAAAGTGTATGATTTATCCGAATCCATCGCTAATAACTGCTTGGAAGCAATAGACGAGGAAAATGAAGTGAATAAAATGCAAATCACAGAACTATTATCATCCACGAGACTTACGGTACAAACAATTGTAAGAGTATTATCGAGGGAACAGCCGAGTCTTTTTGCTGAAAAAATACAGAAGTTACAAACGCTTTTAGAAACAATAACGACACATTTGAAGACCAGGATGTCTTAATGGATATGTACTTCAATAACAGAACTTAATTATCATATTTAAATAGTTTAACTTGACATATATGCGACTCTAAAATAAAATAAAGTAAAATCTAGTCAGTACAATTAAAACCTGATTCAACAATTTCAAAATATATAATCGATCACAATACTACAAAAATATTCATCAAAATATATTTAAATAAAATTTATTCATACAAAATTCATCTATAAAAATATGTACATGAAATATTTTTTGGAATGTCCTGAATTTAATACGTATTTGTAGTAAAATTAGCTAATATTTTTTACTCGATATAAAATTTTTTACATCTTTTAATATATCCCAAAAAACTAAAACTAGTACAGTGTGCGGACCCAGACGTAAATATGACGGTCCGAGTCCTTTATAAAACCCTAGTAATCCCTCCGTCTTTGACATTTTTATAAAGCAATCTACAACGCCGTTGTACAGTAAACCTCGTCCTTTAGAATCGACACCTGCGTAAATAATTAAAAATATGTTTTGTTAATTAATTAGAAATCTAATATGGTATTTAAAAATGTTATAATCAATTATAATATAATACCTTGATTGTATAGCCGTGTAGCAACGACGTCAAACGGAGTCATGCACAATGTCATAACTATTCCGCCCATATTAGCAGCAATGAATGACGTGAGCAATGGTGAATTAGTAAACATGTCGTTCTTGTTCAAAAATTCCTTAGAGTAGTTAAATGTTGCCATTTGCGTACCCGAACCCACCGCCCCTCGCGGTATTGATGCGATTACTCCTCGATATAATCCTAATTTATTATAATAATATAAGTACATTATAGAATTTCAATGTATGACGTATACATATTTTTGTATCTACCTTTGATACCGTCGTTTTTGTAAATTTTAACCAACGCTTTAATCATTCCTGAATGTTTATGTTGAAATCCGACGGCAATTTCGGAAGCGGCTTGTGCCTGCATTTGTGTTTTTATAAGATAGAACGGGCTACCGGAAGCGGCTCCTAATACACCACCGATGGCGCCGAAAGTAAAACTCGGTAAAAGTAGAGTTTCTCCGTTTCTATTGCGTAGAAGTTTATAGTTATCAGCTATTTGATATGTGCCGAGTCTGTAATGACGTTAAAATTATTGGTGAGAATAAACTTACATTTTAATGTGAGGTTTTTAATTATTTTACTGACCGAAATCCGTTTAAAAATAGTTGAAACCATAATGCCGGTATTAGCCCTTTTTGCAATGCTCTAAGACCATCGTTACGTGCGATGACCCATACGCCGTGGGGTACGTTTCTGTAGTGCACAGTGTATTTACCGCGTGCTTCCAGCTCTCCCTGCAGTTGCATTCTTGTCTTCACTACTTCCAAAGGATTTGTGAATAAACATGCACACATAGCTGCCCCTCCGCCTATTGCGAAATCCATGATTTTTTCTGTATAAAAAAATTGTATTATGATTACAATAATCTGCTCTAGCGCAAAACATATTTATTTATAAATTATTTTTGATGTTCTATTTAAAAACTAAGAAATGTAACAGTTGAAATAAATGTCAATGTGTATTGGGAATAAAAAAAAATGAATTCAAACAAATTCTTTTATTTTATAGATCGACACGAAAATATTGCACATGTTTAATCAATTCCTTAAAATTAAGTACATAATTACGAATAATTTCAGGTACACAAATATATTCGTATTCAGAATGGGATCACATTTATTATTTCAGATTCTGTGTTACGATACTAGATGGCCGGAATATGGCATACAATAATAATAGAATTGCAATTCGACATTTTTTAATACAAATTATTTTATAAAAATATGTATATGTAATACTCTTTCAAAATTAAAAATATATATTAACTCGGTGGACTGAAATATCGACGTCTACCATCCGAAATATCAGTCTGATTATATATTTGGAGTTGATTTTTAATGAAGAGATAAACGAATTATAAATCGGACAGAGTGGCAGATTTCCCCTTAGGCGCATAAAGCACGTCCCTGGAGCCTCATTAATTCGAGGGGCCTCAAATTTCAGTCCTCAAAACAATGATAATTAATACAGTATTCTCTAAATTTAATTGACAAATGAATAACGCCAGCCAATGGTGGATTTATATGGATGCATATGATGCTGGAGCGTCAGGCCCCCGACGATTAGGAGCCCCAAAGAGGCCCCCCAGACTTTGATTTCCTTTTCTTAATTTTGTTTTCTCTTTTGCGACGGATTACTAAACCAGAATGTCACCAACTCAAAGAATATATAAAATTAATCATAAATTCAAATCTAAACGAATGTTTAAAATGTCCAGATAAAATAATTTTAATCTATAGCACAAATCTCAGACATTTTAACTCTATTTAATTTATTCATTCAATCAATAGAAACATAGCCAGATCAATTATGTACATTATTATTTTATAAATGGTCCTCACTATTAGACAAACGATGACCCCCCACCCCCAATTATAGTTACTAGGGGCCTTTGAAATGTAATTAGCACCTAAAAAACATGCCATAGCTGGGGCAATGGTGGACAATGACTTTTTGGGGCCTGACGCTAATTACATTTCAAAGGCCTATCATAACGGGTCAAATTTCGAATCATATGCACTGTTCCGCAGACCATGATCCATAGATTCAGGTTCAAAACTGAATTGCGCCTGGGGCCCCTCGAATGCTAAATCTGCCACTGCGGACATTTCAATAATATCGGATTTTATAACGATTTTACAATATTAACATAAAGCGAAAAAATATTTAATGCGCTAGAATTGTTAGATGAAGCTCATCGGATATTAATTTTGTTCAATGGTGGTTCAACAACGGTTCAAAGCCGGCGTAAACCTTGCATAGACATTATAGGTTAATATTTCAGTCCACCAGGATAGGATTAATGAAAGAAAGCATAAATGATTTAATAAATGTCTAAAACTGAATTAGCATTGATAATGTTCTAATAGAAGAAATACTATTGGAAATTACTGGCATGTAATTTGCATTATTTATATAAAAAATATGATAAATGATAGTAATCGATTTATTTTACATATAGAGAAAAATGTCAAATATTATTTTTTTACGATCATGAGTGTTATAATATATATTTGTTGAATATACAATAATTAAATCAAATAAATTGCACAATAGTACATAGTCCATAATATAATTAGCTAATTAAATTAACGTGTTTGCGTAAAATTAATTTGGCATTAAAATTAGGATTATATTCAACGATGAATCGATATTGTAAAATAATTTAATACGATTTAACAGAAAAACATTGTATATTACGACGATAATAATACTTAAAGCTTCTACTCAAATACTTTTAACAGGCACATGACATTTAAAATTATTGCTAACGATTATTAAATTGTACATTTACTTATTAAATGTAATGAAAATTAGTTATGACTACGATAACATATATACTCTTAATATCTAATTGAATGCACTAAATGCACAAGTCAATTCTTGTATTAAATCGTATTATTTAGAATTAAAAAACCAGTTTCACAATCACAACAATATAAACAATGCAATTATTAATTTATACGATAATTCAGTTGTATTTTTCAGTCAAAGATTCGTGCAAGTCTTTTAGACCATCCCAAAACACCAGCAACAAAACCGAATGAGGTCCCTGTCTCAAATACGACGGAGCGAACCCTTTATAGAAAGCCAACAGTCCCTCTGTTCTCGTAATTTTCCATGCGCAATCCGCTAAACCGTTATAATAAAGACCCTTTCCTTGAGAATCGACACCTGTAATATTTAATCGAATATTACTATCAACAGTAACTCATATAATTCGATAATTTGAAATATAAATGACCTTGATTATACAATCTCGTAACAATTACGTCCATCGGAGTCATGATAACAGCTTTTACAAATCCTCCGAGCATACCAGAAACAAATACTAATGAATAAGGAGATTCAGAAAAAAATCCGTTTTCCTTCAGTATTTCTTTAGATCTGTCAAAAATAACATTTCGTTAAACTGACTTGATATACGCATGAGTAATACACGAATTTGAACAAACCTGGAAAACGTAACGATTTGCGAAGATGATCCAATCGAATTTCTCAACATTGTGCTAGACGATCCGCGCCATAAACCTTTAATTCCATGCTTTTTATATATCCCCGATAGAGCCTTAAAGGTACTATTGTGTCCATGCTGATGCCCTACGGCTATGCTTACATGCGAATATGACATTAGTTGCGTTTTAATTAAAAGAAATGGACTCCCGACTAGAGCACCGGCAGCTCCAGCAACGGCGCCATAGAAAATACTCTTTATGGTACTACTGTTTCCGTTTTCATTCCTTATGAGTCCATATCTATCAGCTGTTTGATAAATTCCCAATCTAAACATTTGAATATTATATTAATTTGTATAAATCTAGTCGTAAGGATCGTTTTAAATATGCATACCTTGTTCCGTTAACGACTAATTGAAACCATAGAGCAGGGACGATGCCCTTTTGAAGAGCCACCAATCCATCTGCTTTCACAACTGCGTACATAGCGTGTACAACATTTTTATAATGAATAGCATGTTGTCCACGAGCTTTTAACTCTCCTTGCAATTGCATCCGAGTTTTAACAACGTCAAATGGATTGCTAAAAAATCCAGCTCCAACACCAGCCAATCCACCAATTAAATAGTCCATTTTCCAAGTATTTACTGTTAATTGATGTCAATTAGTTAAAAAAAGATTAATAGTTGACTTGTGTTATTGAAAAATATAATAATTACGAGTTAGAATACAGTATATTATCAATTAAGTTAGTATTTTAAATGATATATTAAGCTATTAAATAATAATGTAGCTACTATGTATTAGAATAATTTAGAAATTCATTGATGAGAAAATTCATTACATTAAATTATATATTTTGATATATAAGAATAATTTTCATTACATTTTTTTATACAAAAATTTATTGTATATATATATAGAGATAAATTATAATAATTTCTATAGTAGATAACATTTTAGGATTAATTATTCATTTATATAATCGATAACGAGTAAAATTATTACATAAAAAATATAATAACAATTGTTTTTTATCTCAGTTCGTTAATTTAAATTTGGAAATGATCTGTTATTTATTAAATGACCAGGACATATTGCGTGTTGTTAGTATGCGAAGACGTTAAGCCTATAACCGAATCATGCATCAAAAATCTATTGAATTGCATCACCGAGAGAGAAATTCTATGCCTGACGATGCATTTGTCATTTTACATTTGAAAACACAATTAATTTTAAAGAAATCTCATTAACGTTTACAATGAACTTGATGAGACATATTATTAAATTGTTATAATTACTACTATCCCTCTATAATGAAGCAAATATGTTATAAAAGAAGTAGAAAAAATATCAATTGATTAATCAAATGATTTATTTTATACATACATGCATAATTATATAAAATTTACTCATATTCGCATACATCTTATATATGTAGAATGAATAAGCTCATTATTCACAACTTGTATTTATTACCAATCACTTAGCATTTGTATTAAATTATTTACAATCGACACTGATCTTTGTTTCGAATTAATTAGTTCAAATGCCGTTTTCGAAATGATGAAAAATAATGCAAATTATTATTATTGTAATTCCAAGGATTGAGAGTATAGGTAAAGTACAACTAATTGGTGTTTGCTATGAAATGAATGTGATAATTGGATTGTGATAAATAGCAATTCATTATTTACAGAGTTGTGGTCCAAAACGGAAGCATAGAATCGCCGACGGCCTTCGCCCAAGATGTGTATATTTACAGCAAGGTCGGTTGACAGTTGATCAGCTGATCACATAACCTGCAAGCGTTGCGCAGAGCGCGAACTCACTGGGCCAGGGCGGCGCCTCCGATGCTAGCGACGCGCGCCGCCGCACCCGCTACCGCCGTTCACCTATCCATGGCTAGCGTCAGTTACTGTCAAACGTCAATAATATTCAAAATTCCCGCTTTTTTCATCTATGACATTTTTTTTTTAAATATTGGCCTTAAATTGGTACAAATTTGATTGGGCATACTCTGAACAGACACGATTAATCAAATATAAATTAAAATTGATTATTTTTTAAATTATTGTAAATTGAATCATTATAATACATTTTTTCATGAACATAAAAATTATAAATATAAAAAAACTAAAAGTAAATAATTTAAATATTAAAGATTAGAAAACACTGATAACCATGACTCTAGGAATTGTTCGTTATCTATTTTTAAATACGTATATCTTGAATGAAGCCCGTTGAGTAAATATACTGATGCGACACGTGCTATTACGAAATAACCAACGGATAAAATTTATGTTCATGTAGACATATTTTAGAACTGTGTGAATATTAGGCAATACAATTATAAAAATAGCAAATAAAACTCAAATATTTTCGTCATAATAATTTAATAAATAAATTAAACATACATTTATAATATTGTCTATTTATTTGGAAATACTCTTTTAAGATGATCCCAGAATATTAAACATAATACTGTATGAGGTGCAACTCGCAAATAAAACGGCCCAACTCCTTTGTAGATACCTCGTAATCCTTCAGAATTAATTATTTTAAAACCACAATCAATAACACCTTTGTAAAGTCGACCTTTTCCAGAAGCATCAACCTCTGAAAAAAGATAAAATTATTTATGATTTATTCAAACATAATGTATGTACATATATAGAAAATTGTCATGTATACCTTGATTATAAAGACGTGTTGATATAACATCAAATGGACACATAAAAATAGCTAAAGCAAGTCCACTGATATTACTTGCGATAAAAGCTGACGATAGAGGATAATCAATTAAAATACCATTATTTCTTAACACATCCTTCGATCTAAAAAGTATATTGATTTGTTTAATTTAATTTCATATATGAGATATATTCGTTTCATTTTATTTTGCCTTGAAAATGCTGTAAGTTGCACAGCACTACCAACTCCTGCTCTGGGGATGGAACTAACAACTCCTCTCCATAAACCTTTTACTCCATCTTTAATAAAAATGGTTCTAAAAGCTTCTATGCTACTCGTATAATTGTGTTGATATCCAACAGCGATGGCAGCATCAGAACTAGATTGCATTTGCGTTTTAATAAGATAAAAAGGACTTGCGATAAAAGCTCCAATAATGCCGGCAACAGAACCATAAACACAACTTTTAATCATATCCGTGGTGCCATGCTGATTTTTGGTAAATCCTCTAGAATCAGCTGTTTCATATAATCCAAGTCTAGAAAATATGAATTACAATTTACGATATACATCTAAAATTTAAACATTTTCAATTATACACAAAATTTAATACTGGAATTAAATTGTTTGGTTATTGCTTGTACTACCTTGTACTATTACAGACTAATTGAAATCCTAAAGCCGGAACTAAGCCTCTTTGAAGAGCCGATATTCCATCAGTTTTAGCTATTGTAAATAAAGCATGGGGCACATTTCTATAATGTATAGAATAATGGCCTCTAGCTTGGAGCTCACCCTGGAGCTGCATTCGAGTTTTGACCACGTCCAGTGGATTACTAAAAAATCCTGCTCCCATAGCAGCAGCTCCGCCAAGTATAAATTCCATTTCAATTATTTTTAAATATAACGATTTATTATAAATAACATGTTGTTATTATTTCTGCAATTGCAGCACTATAAACTAATTATAAAAAATGTATTTTGAACCGTAACCGAAAACAACATACTTCCTAACACTAACGTAATCAACTGAATTTCAAGAACATTACGATACGTCAGAGAGTCAATAATTGCCAAGGTCAATGTTTTCGTCATGACGAAAAATAGTTATTTAGTATCTCTGTAGTGCTTCAGATGTCTCTAAATTGACTATACTATAATATAAGGATTACTCTTTATCTTAATCTATTATAAACAGTAATCTATTATATAAAGTACATCTATTATAAATATTTGATATTTACATTTTAATTTTAAATCAGAATCGGAAAGACCGTTATAGTTGAGAATTTTTTTTTAATATACATGAAAAATATTGTTTACAAAAATACCAATAGAATGCATACCAATATCTATT
>JAGXCT010030963.1:0-10007 GCA_022495035.1 Philopotamus ludificatus
CAATGTGATTGTTAGAATGTCGATATGTTTAGCCGTTTCATTTTATTTGAAGTTTGAAAATGTGGCCTACTGTAAAAATCCATATAATTGGCTTGGCGATTAAAGGGTTTAAGAGACTGAAAAAACTAGTAATCTTATGAAATGTATATATATAATTTGATCAGAAAGAAGTGTGAAAATTAAAAACCTCCGTATCCGCCGATCATATTTATAAAATTGCATATGAAAAAAGCAATAAAATGACAAAGTTTTACCGATATTTGAGATTTAAAATAATCACTGGAGGATCTAAAACAAAATTATTATTTTTTGTCTATTGCCTTTGACTAAAACCAGTTGTTTAGTTTATTCTAATACGTTTTGACAAAGAAAAAGCACCACAATGACATACCAAAGTGGTATACATCTAGAAAAGGCGATACCCTAACGATTTCAAGTGGAGATATTCATAAATTCTTCGTGAATATCTTGTCATGATAAGCTGAAGCATAATTTGGTGGGTGTATTGGATTTTTTACAAATCAATATGACGCGTAAATGACAACGTTCTCAAAAGCATGTGTGAGTCGCACGTTTCGTTCGCACTTGGCATATCGTACCGGATGCGAGCGACAAAAATTTGAAGTATCCAATATACTCCATCGGCATGGCTAGTTGTTGCAGTTGTTTATTATCCATAATAAGAGAGATTGAAGACTCCATTTAGCAAAAGAACTTCGTGTTGTAATCACTGTTGCCATCCGCTTTATTTTCCGGATCTCGCTCCTTCTGATTTTCAGTTTTTAGATACAAAAAATAAGAATTTAGAGGATCTTCAACGTTTCTTTGCCTCTAAATGAATTAATTTTTATAATAACGGAATCCAAAAGCTATTAACCAAATGTAAACTGTAATATATTTAGAAGAAAAATAAAAAATATGTAAAAAGGCACGTATTTTTGGCACGACTGATACTTTGATTGGGACAAAATTAATAAAGAAGAATAATATATAAAAAGGTTTGCGAGCGCTCACAGCGTTGCTGATGAAGCGCGCACGGGCATAATGTACAATCTGAAATAAAAGCAATTAATAGCCGACCAATTTTCAGCTGCATTTCATTTACACAGCCCCTTTATTTATGCAATTTTTAATTGACAATACGATGCAAATTCGATGCGTGCCAGTCGAACCCGTCAATAATTAACGGCCGTCCATACAAAAGTGGGTTCGTTTCAAGATTCATAAATCAAGAGTGTAAAGCCGTGTTTACACAGGGTACATAAATACGAATGTAACCGGTGTGTAACCCTCACATTAAACGCTAAATTTGATGCGTGCGAGGGGTGCTAAGCAAATATAAACAAAAAGTGCAACAAAAAAAAACTTGTTTAACTGTTTGCCCCAACCAAATGATGAGAGATACCATTAGATATGTCTATAACCTTTTTTTTTAAATAAAATATAAAACGAATCACAATCACAAAGATCACAAAAAGCGATCAAACGAATCACATCATTGATGTAAGCAATCAACTATCCAAATTTTTGATCTCTACCTACGAATAACGTCAATTAATAGCTAAAAGCAAGGAGCTTCAATAATGTAATGTCAAAGCTATCGATTATTTAGAATCCATGTTTCCTGACAATCAAGAAAAAAAAATTAGGAATATCATGGATCTCGCTAGAAGAAACGATAGCCTGTACCAGCTCATCTCTATTGATAACGTTATAAGGACATTAATTAATTCTTTATTCATCAACCATACATTTTCTACTACAATTATTTACCATATCTGCATTATAAATAATTAAACGGTCAGTCTTAATGTAGACTACATCTGACGAGCCATCGTGGCAACTATCGCATCTAAATACTCCTTGGAAATACAGGCGACCTACACCTAAGAAGGCAAGGAAGGAGAATCATGCTCCGACCTGGCCGGCGTAAGTCACAAAAGCTCTGTAAGCAGGGACGGAGGAGACAAGGACACATAAGGACACATGGAAAATGTATGATGCGGAATGCAGAGGACCCTGGAATAGTCATGATCTAGCTGTATCCAACACCATTCTCCATCTTATCTGCCGGTACATTGCTCCATCTTTCAGTCAGTCTCAAAGGTGTGGCGTATCTGTCATCCTTTCCTCCATGGACAAGAAGGGTAGTTGACCATAAGCCTTTTCAGTAGCTGCCTCTCTCACATCCATGATACGTGACTGCGCTTAGATCTCCTTATTGCATCAGACACGACATTCTCCATTGTCGTATACAGCTCCAAGAATCCGTCTCAGAATCCTCTTCTCCAGGATATCCAGTTGTTGTTCATCTTCCATGTCCGAGTCCAAGATTCGCGTGCTAGGACGGGCCCAATAGGGATCGTGTATGCTGTTGAAATCCAAAGTAGCACCAGTTTGCTAACATAATTCTTCAAGTTCAAGGATTCGTCCTTGGCACTTACGGCTGAAAGCGTCTGAAATGTGGTGCTACCAAAGAAAGTTGAAGATTACAAGGAACGGGAGCTTGAGTAAAATTGAATACTTCGGACACATCATTCTTGGACCAAAGTATCGCTTTTCCATGGATGGAAGCTGTCGTGGCTCCGCAATATTCGCAACTATACCGGATTAGGAGAGAATTATTCCAGTTCGCAAAAACTAACAATATTTGAAGAAAAACAAGGACATGTAGATCAAGGCATCCGAAGAAGATCCTAAGTCTTATGTCTTATATCAACCTCGATTAACATGAGGTCTTTAGTCCAGCTCTGATGGCTCTAAATCAAGATTGTGTAGAACCATGTATTTATGAACGTGCCAAATTACTTCCTTCCTTCAGCGAAGTCAACGAAAAAAATCCTTGACTCCGAGACCATCATATTAGGGCAGTACTAAAGATCCCTCCATTGTATCTATGCAATTTTCAACATACTTAGACAGCACCACTCGATTACCTTAAATCAGATACTACTAGCTTCAAGATTGTATCACAGTGTTCTTAGATTTACTTACCCGTATTTACGTTTTCCCGCTATATACATTTTTATTAATTATTACTGTACCTGTAAACTGCTAGGACTATTCCCGCAAAAATCAGATACAAAAAATGAAGATTTAAAAAAAATAGGTGTAATTTAATATTTTAGATGCATTTCAGAAATTGTTTTGGAAGGTTAGAATCGACAAGGCATTGGAATACGAAATAGAAGATATTAAGAAGCACAATGGCTGTGGAATAATTCTTCACGAATCATTGTAAAATTATGTGGATCTTGACTTTAATATAATGTTATCTGTAAGTTATGGGAATTGATGATATAGTGGATAGTCTTATTCAAGAAGAGGTAAACTTGATACATCTAATTCGACTTAAGAAGATGCTATGAGGCTTATTCAGTTCCTTATAAGCTATTTTATAAGTATTGAAGTCGTATAGGACTGGACATCTGGATTTTGGTAAGTCTTTAAATTATTATTTCATATCCATTCCCGGTGAAACTAATCTGCAACGTAAAAAAAAATACTAGGTACGTATTTTTGGTGTTGTTCTTTACCTATGTCACTCGCATTTCCATTAGTGACAGTCCCCGTTCCTGTAAACAGGCCGGTCGTGTTTGCACAGGATTTGGTTAATAGTCACAAAGGCCGGGCCGTGGTTTAAAGTGGTTTGCACTCTGCACACAATAACACATAAAAACATATTCCGTACAAGAAATTTGTATGGAAAGTGCGCGCCGCCATATGGCCGATACCTGCGCCATATGATGCATTCGCCGTATAATTTTAATAGACGAAACATGCACCTCGATCCATCGCCCCCTATCCCCCCCCCACCCCACCTCCTCCCTATGACACTTACCACTTGTAACGTTATACCGAAGAGCTTTTAACAGTTGAGACTCATCTCATTTGCAAACATCGGAGCGCTTTCAAGCGGGATTCTGCCGGATTTGCAGCTCCGCCATCACTTTTAACCGGATCGCTAATGCAAGGAATGAAGAATTTTTCAGTGCATCCATATGAATATTTGAGAAGCGTCTGGGGAACAAGAGTGCGCGGTTTTCAGCACGGCAAATGAGCCGTGAAAATTTTCGAGAGTATCATACGGTGTACGGTGGAAATTCTGCATTCGATGTACATATATATCAACAGTTCTATAATATATACGAACATCCAAAGATCCAATTATATAATATAGATAATAGTTTTTTATTAATATTTTTTTTAGATCAACAACGGTATAGCTGATAATCTGATATTTAATAAAAATATACCACAAGAAAATAATCGGAAAGGACATTTTATTTAAGAATAACCTTTAAAATATTATATTATTATGTGTGTATATTTAAAAAAAAAAGGAAAAAGCTAAGAAATGATATACATATTATTTAAATTAAAATATAAATTAATACATAACAGCTTTGATAGTATTCATATATATTCCTTATCCTGTTTTTACACGGTAAATACGTTCTTAAAAATTACGTTTATAAAAATAAAGCAGAATAGTAGTTTTTTTCAGCGTTGTTATCTACTATAAAATGGTCTAATTTCATCAGTGAAATGTTTTAAGTGTTTAATGGCAAGATTAATTAAATTAAAGTTTTTACTAGTTATTAAATAAATTATTAAATACATTTAATTAGATCTTCATACGATTCTTGATAACATGGATATCATATTTATAATAAATAGATTATAATTATTTTTCTATTAAGATCTTTAAAACTTACTGTTAACGGAATTAAGTAATGCATTTTATTTCTTTAATATTTTTAGTCATAAAAATATTTTTCAAGGTAGATGTTACGTCACTTCGAAATTTAACTACTTTTAATATAAGTTATTTCATTCAAAAAAATATAATCCTAAATAAAGCGAAGCTTTGATTCATTTTCCAAGCAATTACTATTGCATAACAATTTTAAAGGAAGCTTTTCTACAGAAGCTTCTTAAAAAAGAAAATGAAATAGTTTCTTAAAATCAGAGAATTGATTTAAAATAACAATACAAACAAAGACCAATAAGCAAGTCCTGCATATTTTAAAATAAAAATAATTTTATATTCATTTTTATATGAATCGATAGAATATTTTTCGCTATGGCTAAGATAGAACAAGGCCGGAGGGTACCGGCGCTCCGTACCGTTTCGTGAAATTTATAGACGACACCGTTCCGTTTCACGAATATATTTATAGAATAAAATATATTTTTTAATAATTTTGGCCTATTCAAAATAACGCGATTCCAATAATTATTACTGAACGAATCCGAATACACTCAACTCTTTTGTTTTTTCTCCTAAATTAAAAAAAAACGTATTTCACGGTGGCTTAAAAACAACCGCATCGTCCGAAGGGGGTACCTCAGAGACCCCAAGAACTTTTAATCATGATTTTGATGAATTCTTCATCAATAACTTGACATTTTTAATTGAGAATTTTGAAATGCCATTGTTAGACTTAAATAAGAAAGAATCATTGATTCAAATGCTTAAAAGACGCTTAAAAAAACTTAGACATGTGATCTTTGGTAGAGATGATGTCTCATATGATCAGTTAAAAATAACTAACATTTCCTGTTCTTTCTCTCTTTGCTCTACATATGCATTTACAATATTTTTCAAGCATTAACCTTATCAAAAAAAAAATGAGAAATCAACTTATTGATAAGAAAACCCCAAGTCGTGTCTGAAATTAAAAACAACAACAAATAAACCTGACTTATTCACATGGAGCTTTCGGAAAAATTGGAAAAACACGTAAAATTGAGTACTTTGGACACATCATTCATGGAACATAGTATTGCCTTTTGCAGACCATCACGGAGAGAAATGTAGTAGGTAAACAGTGGTTGAGTAAAGGGAAAGAAGCTCCACTGCTAACTTCTATAGAAAATTATAATTAAGATCCTATATTACTTAGGATCTACTCGGTGCTACGAAATGTTGAAGATACCATTAACGGATAATACGCCCTTTAAACTTTTCACACGAAGAGGGAGCTTATGGACACCGTTAATTGGAGTACTTTGGACACATCATTCGTGGAACAAAGTATTGCCTTCTGCAGACCATCACGGAGGGAAATGTAGTAGGTAAACGGTGGTTGAGTAAAGCGCAAGAAGCTCTACTGCCAACTTATATAAAAAAATATAATTAAGATCCTATATTACTTAGGGTTTACTACTAGGTGCTACGAAATGTTGAAGATTCCATTAAAGGAAGATCCGCCCTTTAAAATCTTCACAAAAAGCTCTGGTCATATCATTCGTGGAGCAAAGTATCGCCTTCTGCACATCATCATGGAGAGAAATGTAGAAAGTAAATAATGATTGCAAAGAATGAAGCTCTCGTGGCTCTACAACATTCTTAACTAGACTGAATAGAAAGCTTTAGAATTATTATAGCTCGCTAATATGAAGAACAACGACGTGAAGATCGACTACGTCTAAAGCACTTAAAGGTTGTACTAGCGGATCAATAAATGAACTAAGTAAGCAATTACTGTTGTTCTTGGGATGCTACGTACTATGCCAAAATAAAACCATTCTTTTTTTTTATATTTTTAAACTGGGGTTAGTAAAATTGTCTTCACCACCGCCAGACACATTAATGCCATCGATTACTTTCGAGCAGTTAAGCTGCATCGCATTGTGGTGTGGCGTGTTCCGACGACATTGGAAACCAGATAAACCAACGTGTGTACCAAGAGACAGAGTGGAACAAAAAAAAAGCGTGTGTATGTACAGAGAGACGGGGCGATACTTTTGTGACATCGCCGAAAACCATTCACCCATCCATTATTATTTATAATGTGTGTCAATGTTTACTTAGGTGCCGGGGAGGGGCGGTAGGTGCGAGGGACCCATCGCCAAATATCATATTTTGGCAACGACACACCGAGAGCTCGGGACGAGACAATCGAAAAAAATATTATTAGAACAACAATGGGCGCGCGAAAACAACGAATTTTAATAGAAATCGCTAAATTTATGTATAAATATCTGTATGGTTTCGGATTTAGATATTGTGGTTGGATTGTGTAGCTGGTCGTATCGATTCGAGCTGGCTGTGGATGAGGGCCGCCACCAGGAAGAGAACTGGATACCCTTATCGGAGGCCAGGGCCTCCACCAGCGAAGCATCTGTCCATCGACGGCAAATCCGCACAAGCCTATAAATCACACGAAGGTAAACATTCGACAGAGACGTTGTTTGCACTCTTTTGGTTGCCATACACTCGGTTACACTCGATATATACACGGGTGGAAGAATCCCCATGGGATGTGGGAAGAGCTTCCGATCAGTGACGCAGCATCAGTGGCAAGCGTATCACGAGATGCGTATCGTCGAAAATCATTTTTCTCCCCCATCAATTTACAATCTTTCCTCCATTCTTAGCGGTGGATAATTTTTCATATTTTTTATCTCCATCGCTATAGAAAAAGCTTTCATAGAATGAGGAGATGAATATATACATAAATAATCTACAGAAATCATAAGCATTTTAATAGTAAATTATATTTTTTTTTATTTAAGAATTCCGATTATGTCGATTTTTCATTGATCTTTGTTAATTAGATACGCTCCCTGCTATACCGCGGTTTTCTATAACAAGGGCGATAGTCCCTTCTATACCGCTCTTTCCTAGAACGTAAATTTGCAAGGTCAAAATACATATGTAATGCATTGCTATTAAAAATCCATCTTTCCAAATTTTTAAATAAAAGCTTTTGTACAATGTGGTCCTGATTTCTTCGTCATTTTTAGAATTGATTTTTTAAGGATTTTAGTTGAATGCTTATCCCTCGATTCATAAATAAATAAATTTTTCATGAAAATGGGTAATCAAGTTCATTAGGCATAATCCGCTCGAAAATAACCACGTCGTCCGAAGAGGGTATCTTAGATACCCCAAGAATTTCAAGTCAAAATATTGATGAATTCTTCATATATCACATATATATTTATATTTTTTATGTCCCGTTGCAGACTGAGCTCTCGCATCACGTGTCAATCGCACTATGCACATCGTGTGAGATGCGAGCGAGAAAAGACATCACGCGCTTAGCAATAGCAGCGAATACTATTGTTTTTATTTATTTTTTTGCAATTGGAGACTATAAGAGACAATAATAATCTATAATATTAATTGTTTAGAATTTATTAAACAAATACAAAAAGTTTGTGACATGTAGGATTTATATTAAAAGAGTTATTCGAGAAAAATCAAACACTTGGGGTCCACAATATACAAGATCAGCACGGCTAGCTTAAAAACCTTTAATAAAATCATCTTGAATCAAAATGTGATAGTCGCAACATTTTTAATAAAAGTGTTATTACTATTAGTATTATTTATATACGCGGAAAAAATTCTACAACATTCTAGTATTTTTTAACTCGGGACGAATAAACCTGTCTTTGATTTTTAAAATAAAGTTAAAGACGATAATAAGTTTGGCATATTTAAATTAATGCGCTTATACTAATTAATAAATAATATTGCGCTGAAACCAAATACATTCTAATCTTTTTTTAAAAGGTAGATATGTACCAAAAACCGTGTAAAAAAATTGGTAGTAATAATTACAGTTTTACATATCCTAAAAAAAATAATTATATTACACATTCATACCTACATATTTTAATTAAAAAAAAATAATAATACCTACTTCATCTGTGTTGTTGATTTTTTGTATTATTAGAAAATCTGTTATCCACTTCTGTGCTTTTTGTTTCACAAATTGGTCCATTTGGTAATAAAAGCTCTTTATATTCGTTGACATCATAAGTGAGTAGCAAACATATATGTTTTAATAAAAAAACCTTTTTTTGACCGTGTAAAAATCAAATGTACGCCAAATTCTCACAGGGTTTAAAATAATTAAATCAAAAATGTATACAATCAGCACAAGATAGATAGCACGCTATATAAACACACCATATAGAAGACTAGGCATCCATAAAATCTTAGATTTAGGTTTTTTAATTGTATTTTGTATTGTTGTTTATACGGTGGGGGTCACATTAAGGACAAATAGCATCGAAATATTAATTTTTGCAAAACAATTATTAAATGGAATTCAAGCACGTACCCAGACGCATAAAAAACATGTTATGTACGTGCATTTTTGTAAATATCTAAAATGCAACGTATGCAAAAAATCGTAGACGTAAACAATTACGTCAGGAGTGGAAAGGGTATCCGCTCCTATAGTGTATGGGTAGCCTCATCCTGAGTTGAAGCTATCCTGGACTCGGCTTAAGAGTCTTGTCAAGACGAAAGTCTCGCTCTGGTACAAATATCCACGGGCAAGCAGACGGGGCCAAGAGTATGACTGGCTTAAGAAAGGGGTTTGTTGCTATTTTGAAAGAAAAAAATAATCACAAGATACTTTCTTACCATTGCATCATTCATCAAGAAGCGTTTTGTGCGCAGACATCTCTAGAAGAAATCTCTTAATCTCTTAATCATTGCCAATTCAAAGAATCTTTAGTTGAAATGGAGAGTGAGTACGATGATCTTCTGTTCCATAACAAGGTACGTTGTTTATCAAGAGGGAGAGTTTTAAAACGTTTCGAATCCCTATTACCAGAAATCAAAGCATTTCTTTTTGAGAAGGGTGTTTACTATCCAGAACTAACAGACGATCAGTGGATCCAAAACTTTTATTTCATGGTAGACGTCACGTCTCATCTAAATCGGCTTAATCATAAACTACAAGGGAAAGAAAACACAATTTTTTCGATGTTAAAAAAAATCATTTCATTGAAAACAAATTATCCCTTTTTGCTCAAGATTTTGAAAGGGAAAAATTCTTTCGCTTTCCGAATCTGCTGAAGCATCGCAAAGAAAATAGTTCATCTATTGATGAACACAACCTTTTTTAATATGAGGGAAGCATTTCTCAGCAGGTTTCCGGAATTTAAAAACAGCAGAGAGACTTTAGCATTCGTTAAACATCCTCTTAATGCTACGATAACAGATTTGAAATTTCCTCCTTTTGGCATTGACATTG
>JAGXCT010030964.1:0-10413 GCA_022495035.1 Philopotamus ludificatus
AAAAAAAATCATACATAAATATGCAGATGTAACCCTCACGATCAAAATCTGAATTAGCCTTCTGCAAAGCCGCTCGTGCGTTGTCTGTCAACGCTTGCATTAACATTCCGAATTGGTACATGCGCTTCTTGATGATTTTGCCAATACGAGCAATTTTTTTTAAACAAACATCTTAAAATATCTTGACGACAAAAGACTTCACGAATCAGATGTGTCAAAACAAGACGATTCGTGCATGGATTGACACGAAGGGGCGGAATATTAAAAAAAAATCCCAGCATCCTTCAGCGATGTAGAATGATAAAATTATTTTAAAATGTGACAAGTCGCTCTCGGTAGAATTTATATTGCGGTAGGAAAAAGAATTTAGACGCATATAAACATCTCGAGAAAAGCAGTTATTTTTTACTGATGAACTTTGACATTACATTTTTGCAAAACACCTACGTTAACATTCTATTTTCAGATACAGCTTATTTTATTCATCGCTGAAAATGACTATATATATAACGAATTTTCTTTTTGATAACATGTTATGATACATAAAAGAGAATATGTTAAATCCCATCTCTGAAATAAGAATATTAACAGAAACTACCGAGGTTCACTATTTCTTTGGAATGTAAAGCACGTGTATTAAATTCCGCTAGACAGCTTAGCAAATAATTCAGTTAAAAATTTAGATTTATAGCGTATTTGCACGTGATATATGTTGAGTCGTGTTTTAAAAAGTGAAACATTATACCATAGTGCCGTAACGGTAATTTTCCGTGCATTTCTACTGGGTTTTCCCTGTTGCAAAAAAATCATTTTCTACGCTTATCAGTCACGTAAGCAGTGCAAATACCGTGGCTGCACAGTAACGGGCCTATATGCATTTCCTATGCAACTGGTGCAATCAGATCGGTCAAGTGCAAGGCCGTTCGTTTCGCAATCAAAGCTACCAGGTCAATCTACGTGGAGCTGTGGATGCGACGCTCAATAATATAAGAGTTATCGCATAACTGTGACCTAAAACGCAGCAGCACCACCAGGGTGAATTGGGTGACTGGGTCAACACGGGGTGCCCTGGGTCAAAGATGTATTCCAATGCACCTAGGACTGATACGCAGTTTTGCCGATGTTCCCGTGAATTTCGCGGAAGTGCCGCTTGACGACAAAATTGAAAATCAATCGATGGCGCGTTAAAGCAGCCGACGAAAAAGACGCCCATCCGCAAGGTGGCAGAGTCATCAATAAAGCGCGACATGACTTACCGATCATATTCGAGTGCCAATTAAAAAGACCAGGCGACACCGTTTAATATTCCGAAACCCGGTCCTCGTCGCATCGTGGAATGTTGCAGGAAGAATCGCTTTTTACACGGATACAATTTAAAATGTAATGTAACAACTGTTCGACTGGTATAGCCGGTTACTGGCAAATACTAAAATTTTCCTTAATTTTTGATAAGAAATAGATCTTACGCAACTATGAGAAGAAATTTGAAAAAAAAATCAAATTCTAGTAATTAATTTATATAAGCTCTAGATCAAAGCAGATATATCGATAAGATACGCAATCCTTCTTTAAATTTCACTATCACAAAGCTAGGATTTTCCTGAAGAACGAAAGATTTATCAATGTTCTCAATTTTACAGTACACTCGACTCATTTTTACACGAATTATTTGTTCAACACGATTCGCAGAAATAAAATATTTATATTTAAAACTTATTCATTGGCCACAAGGACATAATTATATGACAAAAGTCAATGACCGAAGGGATTAAAAATTCCAGCGCGACCCCCAGATTGTATGCTGAACATCAAGAAATGTATGGACAACTTGTGAAACAAAAAACACAGAAGTGGATAACAAACTCCATTAAAATAATAAGAAATTCAACAACACGGGATACTAATAACAAACAAAACGCTTCATTAGATTCTAACACATTAGACGTATCGTTAGTATTATTTTGATCTAAATTAAAATATATATGTACGAATGTTTCATTATTACATTTTTACACGGTTTTCTAAACCACAATCTTATTATTTTTCTATGAATTTTATGGCTTTTTTAAACGGTTTTTTGTAGAACGTATCTACCGTGTAAATAAAGAGTTGAGTGGAAATAGATCCGTGTAAATAAAGACGCAGTTGCCTACATAAATGGCAAATACCTTTCATTACTTGATATAGTATCAAGTAATAAAACTATATATAAATAAAAACGTGTTTATTCGATTGAATTAAATATAACAAAAATACATTCTATAGCGCTGTCTGATGATAAACGCATCCGTTTATCTAGAGCTTTGAATTTTTTATTAAATAATCTTAAAACCGAAAAAAACAGTTAATTTTAGTTCAATACATGTTCAAAAAAAAATTAACCATTCGTCACGGCGGGTCGAAAACAACCGCCTCGTCCGAAGGGGGTGTCTCAGATACCCCAAGCATTTCAAGTCAAGATATTGATAATTTGATCAATATATTGGTTTTTTTAACTAATCAATGTGACGCGCAAATGACAACGCTCTCGGCGGCACCTCGCCGCAGACTGAGCTCTCGCAGCACGTGTCATTCGCATTCGGCACATCATACCGGATGCGAGCGAGAATAAATATCGCGTGCATGGCAATATTATTGTTTTTTTTTTAATTTTTTTACCTGCAATTGCAGTCAATAAAGGATTTTGATTGTTTATCCATCAACACGGTTAGGTCATATATAATTCGTGTTATTTCAAAAACCGTGTAAATGAGACAGCGCTTTAAGGGCCGGGATCGACTGAAAATCGAAGCCGAATCGAAAAGAACAACGGATTTTCATTTATTTTAATTCAAAAAAAACATTTAAAAAATTAATACTCGGAGCTGAAGCCAAAACAGAACAAACTTTAATTAAAACGAACCGAAGAAACAAGAGTTCGAAGCCCTGTAAAAGATATCAACTGTGATGCCCAGCCAGAATTTTTGTTTATTTGGAAACTTCGAAGTAAAATTAAAAGGGCACGTGAATTCAATTAAACAAAAAACCACCAACTAATAATGTTATCAATTAATAAATTAAAAATATAAATTTCCGTGTTTAAAATATAAATATAATTAAAACGAAAAATGTCACGCCATTTTTATTAATATTTTTATTTTAAGTTTCTGATATTTTCTAATACGTCTGCGCAGTTAGAGTGAAAAAAAAGAATATTCTAAAAATCGGAGTAGCTATGACACACATTGCTTAACGTTAGTCTTCGATGAATAGCAAAGCGAGAAGAACTAGAGCAAACATCTTAAAATAAACCTGGATATAAATATTAATAAAAAAGAAACGCATTTTCAACGCCACGAGACATTTTCATTGTTACGTTTTTTATCTGATAGCGTCTTATCACGGCCACACAAATAATCGTTAATATTTTCAATACATTCCACGTAATCCACACAAAAATAATTAAATCAGACCATTACGATCCGCAACGGAAACGGTTACCGATAGAGCACGTTTCGATTTCCTGTTGATCAAGATCAAATATTTGACGTTTCTCGCGAGGCTAACAAATGTACACAGCTGCCGGGTGCACGTTTAAAAGTTTTTCCGTCATTCCGACATCAATTAAAGCACCGTCGAAGAATTAGTAATATTCCTAGAATAAGACACGCGAAAATAAATAGGTCAACGTCTTTAAATAGTCCGCCCTTGAAATGGTATCATTAGATGCGCGAGGTCTCGCAATTTAATATATCGGCCATAGAATTTGGCGAATACTTTTGTGACTGGACATATTGGCACAGTGGCTGGACAAAAATACATTAAGAAAACAGGTCGCTGGAAAAATTTGCACGAGAACACATAGAATTAAAGAAAGATCGAGTGAATAAAAACAATCTCTTCAATAAAGAATTAATAATTAAAAATAGTAATTTTAAAGCTGCAATGATATAAAAATGGTTAAAATGGACCATTTTTTTCTCATTAATTACATAATAACGTGCATATAGAAGGTAAAGAGTTGTACATTTTATTACAAAGATAAAAGAGATCCAATGAGTTCATAACCGAATTCTGATCATTGGATTTAAAAAAAGATTCGAAATAAAGAGAGAATGGAATTTTAGTGAAAGGACCGGGGCTGAGGATGTGAACAAAATTTCAAACAAACTAATTGAATTTTAATAATTTATTGAATGAAATGAAAAAAGTATCATTAACATATATGTATCAATATATATGAAATTCAATATTTAATAGAGAATAAATAATTCTCTAAGAGAACTAACAATCCAGGATGGAGATTTGATCTTCTACACTTTACATATTACCAAGGCAAACAAAATATATTCATTAAAATCATTAATATTTCAAAAATTCGTATCTAGTAAAAATAATTTTACATGACAATTCTGCACATTTATAATAGCTATTTTAATATTAGAAGTCGGTAATAGATTTATTTTATTTTACATGACCAGCATCAGAGCAATATAATAATTTCATATCATCGCGTTTAAAACAATAAGAACAACACACCAGTACAATTTTACTTAAAATATACACATGTGCATTTTTTTTTAAAGTGAAATGGTGAAAAAAAAAGAAAATTCTACTATACACATATTACATATTTGTTAATGTTAATGACAAAATGTTAACTCGACAAAAATAATCATAATAATGAGACACGTTCATGTTAGAACCTCGTTTACAAATATACAATGCATTATTATGTTACTAAATATTTTCATACATAAATGACATTTCATTAAATTTTCATATAGAATAATTAATATTAACAGCATAATGATACAAAGTCTCTTTTAAAAAAATAGTAAACACAAATTACTTTTGGTGTTCATTTATTATATTCTTCCTTCTTCTATATATTCGGGGTTAAACTTTACACACAAATTTATTCTTCCACAATGTTTAAAATTACTGCGAAACATTCTCGGAATTTTCTATCAATTAGCTCAGTCTACCCCATATGTAAATATATATAACAAGTCTTCTAGAATTATTTACTATACATATATATCTACAAAACCTAGTTAATAAATTAGAAATAATTTAATTAGGCAAACAAGAGTGCAAGACCATTTGTTACTTACTAAATTCTTAACGCATTAGAACGCATACATTTTTAATACAAAAGCCTTCTTCGAGAAACAGTATAATATTTTAAAAGAAAATTGAAAAAACGTAATGAAAAACATAGAGCGACAAACGTTTCAATACTTCGTTGGAGAGTATTATCAACTTCGATGAAGTGACCATTACATAATCACGCTTCATTAAATTGGTATCATTAATTTAAGGCAATTTTTTCAGCAATCCCTATTATCTAACCAAATTACATAAATAATCACTAATAAATATTTTATAAGCAATTTCAGATAGAAACCGTGAATTTTACGACGTAAAATAATATCATATATAATTTAACGATCAAAATATGGATCTTCACTCGCCACACTTTCATTCAAAAGCGACTACTATTGTTGAAAGCGACAAAAAATGTCCTTATTTTGAATTTACCCATATAAATTATACATCGACGAGATAATAAGAGGATAATTTACTGATGGAAATGATTCAAAGCTCAATAGCCACATCGTGGCTAAATATTACGCGAGTAATTTACTACGTTCGTACAAATACTGCATATTTCCTTGTTCAATCGGCGAGATGTATATACTGTAGTTACGAATTAAAGACTTAGAATAACTTTTCCTCATTCTCTCGACCTCACCCTCGAGTCTGGTGGTTATCAATATATTCACGATGATAAATTTGAAAACTGCTAATCAAAAATATACTTTTTCAAGAAGGCTGATAAAATTTTGAAAGCGAATTGGAGATGACGCATAACAAAATTTATAAAAATGTTTAACAAGATCTCTATACGTAAGGTTAAATAACGAATTTGGTAATAATTAAGAGTATAACTGATGCATTCCAACAGTCACAAATGAAATATATCGCGGTAAAACATCAAAATAATATTAATAATTAAAAAGAATATTGTTCGGATTGTTGAATATTTAAAAATAAAATAGAAAAATAAATTAATTAATTGTTAATGATATACAAACTAAAGATTTCATCGATTGTGACGATTAGAATTATTTATAAATAACAAACTATTACAGTTGATAAAGAGCTAAATAATGTTTGCAAACAAAGATCATCCTTTTAATGCATTTATATTTAATCTTCGCAACGGAAAATTATGAAAATGATCATAATTTTGGTCAAAATCGGGGGCATATTTGAAATAGATTTCAATGCGTCAATTTTAATAACGCACCGATCGCTTTCAAATACATTTTTATTTCGACGACAAGAAAAATATTCACAAAAACTCGATAATTTGCAATCGATATTGATATCGACGACGGTATCGCTCTCATAGAGCGGGGATTCTTCGGAAGAGCTTCGTAGCGTTAAAAGAGATATTCCGTTACGAGACTTTGTCCTGGAGTCACGCCGACCCGCTCGGTGAATTTTTAACAAATATATAAGCAATAGGTCGACATATTCGTTCGAGCTTATTTCAAAGAAACGAAAAAGCGACGAACCAAAAATAATTAAAAGAGAATACGGAACGAATTCCGCACACCGCGGCGGGACAGTACATTAAAAATGGGAATACGAGAGGAGCGAATATTTTCAAAATATCGTCGAAAATTAAAATAGATCACGAAGCACACCGTCCACCGTTCCGAACGACAAACAATTCAACAAGGTCACGGTCCGAGCACAATCGCCGATTCCCGTCGGACGAGTCGATTTAAGAAAATCGACAGACCGGGGCCGCCTACTTCTTTTTGACGAGCGCTTTGGCGTTGGCCGGCTCGGCCGGGGCCGGCCTCGCCCCGTGGATCTTGCTATACATGTACTTGGCCTTCTTCTCGGACGGTCTCAATATCTGAAACGAGCACATCAGCGTCTCGTCGACCGACATCATTCCGCCGGCGTTGTCAAACTCCCCGCAGTAGTTGGGGGCCGAGAACAGGGTGACGAGCTGCCGCTTGGCGAAGAACTCGTACCCGTCCTCGACGACCTGATGCGCCCGACAGATTATGTCGAGGTCGTGACGCAAGAGAAACTTGTTGACGATGTCCGGCCCGAACGTGAACGAGACGCCCCGGTCGTTTTCGCCCCAGCCCTTGATGTCCTTCTCGGGGTCCGACCACAGCAGATCGCAGAGCAGGCCCGTGTCGGGCACGTCGGTCGGCCTCATGATGCGACGGATCTGCTCCATGCCCTGGAGGTCCGGCGAGAGGCCGCCGTGACAGCAGAAGATCTTCTCGTCGACGATCGCCGCGATCGGGAGGCAGTTGAAGCAATCCGTGAAGGTCTTCCACAGCTTGACGCTGAAGCGGCGCTTGCATTCGTCGTAGAAGCCGTAGATGCGGTTGATGCTCGCGCACTCGTGGTTGCCGCGCAGCAGGAAGAAGTTCTCCGGGTACTTGATCTTGTAGGCGAGCAGCAGACAGATGGTCTCGAGCGACTGCTTGCCGCGGTCCACGTAGTCCCCGAGGAACAGGTAGTTGGCCTCCGGGGGGAAGCCCCCATACTCGAAGAGGCGCAGCAGGTCCGCGTACTGGCCGTGGATGTCGCCGCAGATCTTGAGCGGCGCCTCGAGCTCGAGCAGGATGGGCTGCTGCAGGAAGATCTCGCGCGAGGCCACGCACAGCGCGCGCACCTCCACCTCTTTCATCTGCACCGTCTTGCCGGGTCGACAGCCGCGCACCTCGAGTAGGCGGAAGATCAGGTTGTCCACGTCCACCTCGTCCGCCATGGCGGCGGCGGCCCGGGCGGCTGGGCGGCGAGTGCCGTCAAGTTGGCGCGCTGACTCACCTTAGGGCGCAGCGCGTACAGCGCAGGGCCGGCGGCCGCCAGCGCGCGCCGCCCGCCGCCAGCGACGCCGCTCGCCGTCCGCCGCCCGCCGCGCTGCCAAGTCGCCGGCTCGTCCCGCCAAACTTTGGACATTTTCGAATTATCCTACATGACAGCCTAGCCAGGGTGGCCATCTTAGCACTGTGTGTGAGCGAGACGGCGCGATCGCGCAGGCGCACCGCGCGCCGACCTCGAGCTATTATCGTCCGCCGCGCCGCCCTGTCATCCGCATTTCTTTATTTTGGCCCGAACGTCCGCCTTTCTCCGGCCATGACGGCGCGAACTCGCTATCGATCGCGACTTTCGAAACCTTCGACGGCTCCTTCGACGCGCGGAATAAATCCGATCGAACGAAGCGATCGATCGGAAAATTGAATTTGACCGATTTAACCGATAAATGTTTTTTTATCCCAAAATTCTACTGCGACTCGGGCGATCTCAAAAGACGGCCTCTTTTACGTCGTATCCGACCGCGATGTCCCTCCAACGACTGAAAAGAAAATAAAACTAACCAATTTCGACGAATTCTAATTTTTTTATTATATAATAATAATATTTTATGAAAATCGCCAAAATAATCGCCACTAAAAATATATATATTTTTTTTAAATTTTATTTTTGTTTTGATATTGTTTATAAAATAAATATATGTATTTATTATTAAATCTGCATAATATTTTTACAAAAGATTATCTCAATTAATTTATTAAATAAAAAAAAACGTAATTTATTGAAAAAATATATGCAATTTTATTTTTCGCAGATTTGTAATTATTTTTTTTTTAATAATTTACGTTACATTTGTTTACGTACGTCGCTGATAGATGCCACTGACGTGCGCAGTCGTAAAAATATTTTCCCAACGTACATTCCTCGATTTTCGCGCGTTTTCCGATAGACTGAAATACGCGACCGTCGTCGACGTTCCGCGAGATCCTTCCTCCCGAAAATCTTCGGGGCCTCCGCTTTTCGTTCCGCCGATCATACATGATAGAATAATTGCTGAAACGCATCGGATTAGATTTAAACAGGGGAGTTTGGATCGCGTTGCCGACCAATTTCATCATCCGCCATCGACGATACGTGCCATGGGGCAGGTCAGCTCGCAGAACTGAAAGCGTTCGGCCGATCCGATGACGCGTTTCAGCACGCGGTCCAGGAATCAGGTGACATTTGCGCACTCGGCCGCAGTCCCATCCGCGAGCTAATCGCGACAGTTCCGAAATATGCATTGCGTCATTTATGCTAATATTTGACGAGAATAATTAACTAATAACGTTGCACTTCGACACGTTCCAAATGTTCCCGGCGAGGCGATATAAAATTCGGGGATTAATTCGCATCTCGCGATAGAGTCGTCGTCAACCGAGGCGTTCATAATTTCAAACGAATTCCTTTCGATTTCCTAAAACCGCAGCTTCTCGGTATTTATTTATCCGGATCAGTTCTGTCTACGTGCATTCAATCAGGTGAACGAGACCTATAACTGCGATTGTGTTGCGCAATCATAAATCGCGAGTCATTAAATCGAAATTGCAAGTCACAGTATGTTTGTCTTTATTTTGCCGGCACACATTCGAGATCGTATCCGTTGAAATTCGAATTCTGCAAATAGGAATTATATTGGATCGACGAAAATAAAAAACTGTTCATTTTTCTTTAATCTTTTAATTGCACATATTTTGAAGAAATATTTTTGGTTTGAAATTTACTGAAAATCTCACACATTTCGTTCGCAATATTTATTATTATAATATTAAAAAGGCTGAGGCATCCGTTATTCTAAAAAATACTGGTAGTTTACTTTAACATTTAATGAGTATTGTTTGTTCTCGCGATTGAGTTTACAACACTTAACATATTTACATTTATCTATATAAGTAGCAATTATATAATTTATTTACAAAACATACAAATATACTTAAATACGGTAATTAAAAACGCAGTAATTTAAATCACAAATAATTTAATTATTCACAATTCGTTTGTAAAATTTACTTTTCTGTTATATTGCACAATGCGATGACGTAGAGTCGAAATTTGCTTTAAACTAATTTTGATAAAAAAATAATTCAGACCAATTGCGACGTCGACTCTGCTCGCATATGTTTATCTGAGGTAAATGATGCTCATAGAATTTTTCAGATCGAATATACAAAATATAACAAATAAAAAAATTGAATATTAATATTATTGAAATAAAAAGCATTCGCTTTAATTGAGATGCAAGAAGAGTTATTTGAATTTAGTACAAATTCTAAACATTGTATAATACATAAGCATTTTTTTTAATATTTAAACAAATAAATAAATTCATTACGTTAAATGCAGCATACATATATTTGTATTATTTTTAAATTTAAAAATCCAATTTTTAATTAGAATTTATCAATGACATAGAAAATATTAAAAAAATGCAATGTCCTCCTAATTCTGCGTATGATACTTATTTAATAACACAATACAGGGGATACCCGCAATTTTTATATAACCAACACATACATACTTATGACAAAATGACTC
>JAGXCT010030967.1:0-10042 GCA_022495035.1 Philopotamus ludificatus
GCTGTCAAAATATATAATGATTATGCGGCTTAACTGTGAAGTTGGCTGTGAAAAAGTACAAGTTCTCTGTTTGGAAAAACGAAATGACTTTCCGAACAACTCAATATAACAAATCTTTTATATATTTATTTCTTTCAACGCGTAAATTACGCCTTTTACGTTTATTGGAGTTTCAGTAGTCGGTGTCGATTTGATCTGCGCCCAATCTTCAGTGTGCCGAATCTCTTATTCTAACTCCGAAATTCTTTGCATTAAAAATAAAGAAATGCATGTACATGCCTCTCATTTTATTCCGTTTGATTATATTAGGGGGACCCGAAAGAAATATTATAATTTAATTTTCGAGTGCATTTTGTGCTTAGATAAGGTATAGAATGCATGCAATGCATAAAGAACTATTGTTTAGCATTATTTATGAGTAATAAATTTATATTATTGTTAAGGGTAAAATATCTAAGGCAAAAATTGACGATGATACGTCAGACATTGTATGCAACTTTATTTCGACCAGGGTTTGAATGCTAAACTAAAGCTATTAAATACATTTATGTCGAAGTATTGACAGCAGGTAGATGTCAATATTGGTTTCAAAGGTTCATATCGTTTTTGAGCTTCTACCGGATAACATAATGATTAATTCGGAAGTGTACTGTCATCATTTGGACAAATTGGATGATTCACTTAAGCAGAAAAGGTCAGAAATGATCAATAGAAAAAGTGTAGTGTGTTAACTCGCCAAAAGCTTTTACAGCTTGGATGGGATATACTGCCACAACCACCGTATTCTCCAGATCTGGGACCTTCTGATTATTATTTGTTCCAGTCTCTACAATTTTTTTTAGACTGTAAAACCTTCACTTCAAATGAGGAAGTCAAATATCATCTGGATCAGTTTTTTGCCAGCAAAGAACAACAATTTTATGAGCGTGGAATCATGTTACTCTCAGAAAGATGGCAATAACTGTTGGGCCAGAATGGAAATATTTATTCACTATAAGAAAATCGTTTTTTATTTTCATAAAACGAACGAAATTACTTTCCGAACAACCTGATAAATATTCAATATTCAAAAGACCATGTTCAAACCATGGTGACCCCTGCTATAAGATATAAATTATTTTCTTTGCATTTATTATCCAGTTAATGGTAAAGTTTAAGTGATTCAATTTTTGGTCTAATATCATGATATGTAAAAGAGTTATGATTTTTTTTGTAAAAAAATGTGTTAAAATGCGTTAACTTACGTTACGATTTTAATACTTTTATTATTCAACTGTCAGATCTACCTCTGCATGTAGTCTCCAGGAGGTGCTCACTCCAAGAAGTCCATCATCAGCCATAACCACACGTTTCACGCACTACACTATAACCACACATTTTACGCAATTAAGCGAAAAACGCCGTTAAAATTTTATGAATAAATGAACAGCTAAATTGTATTCTTTTTTTTATTTCTTTCTTAGTTACTATTTGTTTGTTTTGTGCGTTAAGATCTAATCATATAATACGTTTAAACAATATAAATATTTTAGTGAAAATTCAGCGAATTAAAAAATGTTAAACGCGAGCAGATAAGTTAATCGTTATAATATAAGTTATCGGTATATTTATTATTATTTGAGTCTCTGCCACCTGGAGATACTTCGCGAACTCCAGTAGAGACGCGTCCAACTCAACCCTGAGGCCAGGATTTCCATGGTTGTCATCCAGGTTAACTAGGTTCTTCAATACGAACCAGGTCGCCAGCTATAAGTCTGAGAGCTGAGCTGTCAACCCGCGGATTTTAACAATAATAATCTGACGTGGTTAGGGCCGAATCATATTTACTTTACCGTGATCGGATGCTACCTCCGGTATCACATCCGTTACCGAATCGGCACGGATAGCGGCCCGGAGTTAACCCCCCATAGTTCTGTAGAATCACTTCTTTGATAGTCTTAAAAAAAATTGTTAAATAAAAAACGCTGTAAATGGTAATCTAATGGACTAAGATCAGATGTTTAAATTAATAGAATAAAGATAGTTTATCCCGAGTGTTTTTTACTGTATGAGGTTTCGCATTATCGTTTTAAAATAAATAAAATATCTATTTCTCGATTGAAAATTCTGGATCACAATAGAACTGTGACGTTTTTAAGTGTCCATATTAAGGAATTTTATAATGAATAATTCCTTTACAACCCCATGATGCAGACAAAAATAATCTTTTTGACTGTTCAGGTCCGGTTTCGGCGTTGTCAGTGGTACTTGCCCTTTAGAAAGACACTATTTTTGACATTATTTCGAGTACATAATCTATCTTTTACCCTTTGTCACAAGACCTTGAAGAAATGTTGAATTTTCATCTAATTTGATCCATTGAACCCCTATAAAATTGCACTTATTACTTAAATGATGCGGTATCCACACACCCTGTTTATGAATCTTGCCATTTTTTTTAGTTTCTTGTACTATTGGTCAATAGTATCAGACTGTATCTTGCATTTGTAGAATAAATTTAGTCGAATTTTTTTCAACTTCAATCCGTTACTCCTCATTTTTCACTAAAACCGTCCTCTCACTTTTTTCCATTTCCATTTTGAAATTCTTTAAACCATTTTTGCCACTGTCGAATAGTCAACATGTCCCTTTAAATATCCCATTTTTTGTCGCAGTCGCTGCATTAGTTTTTGATGAAATTCATATATTATGCAATTTCATAAAAATTGCAGATCCTTTCACTGAAAATTGTATTTTAGATGTCCATCAATCTATAGCACAAAAAAAAATATTAATAGATCGTTTTTGCTTGATTTTTTCTAGTAATATTTAATTATTTATGTTTTATTATTGCCGAATGCACATAAGATCATATACAACTAAAGTGGTATATGGTAAAATTAAAAATAATGTTTTAATTATTTTTATTGGAATAATACATAATTTTGGATTTTTTTTGATTTTACGTTAAAAAAATCTGTGATAAAAAACTCATTATTTTATAGAGTTTAGTTTTGTTTTCTTTGGCTTCACTCGTAAGACAAAATAAATTTCGTATTGATCTGTAGTAAATGATTTTCATTAGATTATTTAATATCAAAACTAAGTAGAAGAGGAAAAGTTTACAAACTGTTAGAAAAAAAGTTTAAATTTTTAATGGATTTAGGAGACAGCAATTTAAAATATAGATGGTGAAAGTATTATATACGTCTCACATCATTATATTGTTGAAATAGGAGACGGATTATAAAACGAATGTCACCAACTCAAAGAATAAATGCAAATAAAAACGTATATTTAAAATGGCTGTATCTTTTATACTTTTAAAATTATATTTTAAATTTAAAACTATAATTTACCTACCTACCATATTTTTTATAATTCGTCTTCATACTTAGACAACCGACAATTCCCTCCCCCCTACTCTTAGTTATATGCTATAATGGGCCTCTTGATTTGTGATTTGCATCAGACCCTAAAAAGTCACCAACCGCCACTACCTTTAAAATACAATATTTCTTACCAATGCATTTAAAATTCTCATGGCATTGTAAGTATTAACCAAGGATCTGACTCAAACATGGATGTCATTTAATTGATTGTTCTGATTTAGGTGCTTTGCCTATTATTCGTTTTAATTAATTCAAACTATCTGCGTAGTGTTAGCTCAGGTAAGAGTTTTAATAAGCCGACAATAAAGCTCTGATAATAAAACAAATACAGGGTTTTACTTTTAATTAACCATTTTGCATTTCAAATTAACCCATTTTCTATTAAAATGTTTATTGAAATTCAAAAGAGTTAATTTGAAATGCAACATGGTTAATTTGAAATGCAAAATGGTTAATTTGATTTGCAAAAAGGGTTATTTGAAATGCAAAAGGGTGAATTTGAAGTGAAAAACCTGTATTTATTGCAGGTAGACCCCACCCCGTTGATCGCGGAAAATTCATTAAGATCCTAAAAAACACTTAAAAAAAAAAGATCTGGATTTCATTTTGTGGCCTCTCTACGTTTATTATGCAAAATTTGCTGATAACTTTGAAATAATCTGTTACAACCACACTACAGAACTCAATCCCTCGTGATTTTCATGGCTTTCTTACAACAAATTCGTGCAATGATTGTGAAGAGAAAGCGTCTTTTCCTTGGGACATGGTATGGCAGTCGATTTCGAGCAACTCTTCGTTCTAAAAAGTCTGAATATCATTTACATCAACATTTGATGCCTCCGGAAATGACTTAAAGACCAATATCTCACATTATTTTAGAATAACTTGTAAAAACCTTTTCCAAACACCCTTCATACTCTACAGGGTGATTTAATTCTGTGCTGCATCGATTATAATGTATTATATTATTTCCACTCAACCCGAAAGGTATCAATATTACCTCCAACAGTTTCTTGAATATGTGGCGCATTGTTATTCTTAAATAAGAAGCTTTGAATGTGGATATTGGACCTTGATTTATAGAGTGGACGATGGATGTGATATTCGGATACTATATCAACGGAAAAATCAGTGCAAAAAGTCTCAAGTTACAGAAGATGATCCGGCGTATTGACCAACACCGAGAGAGCTCAAATTGTTGGGGAGAAGCAGACCATAAATACATTTTGTGTGATCCAAGCCTTACGGTTTCTTCGTCAAAAATATGGTAAATTGTTTTTATAATAACCTTTCATGTCATGAGGAGTTTCTGCGGATGCATTTCCGCCGAGAAAAATAGTTAACCGATCCTTTCTCCTTTAACCCTTTAATCGTCAAGCGAATTATATGGATTTTTACCGTACGCCATATAAACTTCAAATAAAACGGCTAAATATATCGACATTTTAAAAATCACATTGTCTTCAAAAAATGTCTCTGAATTAATTTTCATTTAAAAATATTATATTTATTCATAAATAAATTCGTAGTAGCGTTTGCCGTGGCGCTGTTGGTTAGACGGCTTCGCGTGCCTGCACGCCGTGGCGTCTAAACGGTTAAATCTAGAAGCAGTCTTCTTCTCATCCACATTAAAACATATATTTAGTAAATTATTTGCCCTTCCTTCTCTTAGATATTTTTCAGCTGATTCTACGTCTGCGAAGGGGTTACCTGTATATTCTTTAGCAGTTTACGGATCGAATAATTTATACCAGATAACTACGAAACAAATAACAATAATACTTGTTTATTAATCGTGCTAATAACACAATCTGAACCTAACCTAAATCTTTCAAATATTGCAAATATAATCAAAATCGATTCACTTAATAAAATATGCATTAATAACCCTTTAAATATATGGTAAATTATAAAAATTGCTTTATCCACCGACACAAACTGCCACTTTTAAAGATATTATGTTTTTCCGTATAATGCTTATGCGAAAATTATACAATCGGCTCTTTTAATTTGGGAGAATTGTGCAGAAATATCAGGGTTAGTCAAAATTTATTAAACATTTTTTTAATACAAATTAAATGATTGATATTATCTAATTTAGTTTCAGTATGAACTTATGTTTTATTCCTATTAAAATTATTAATATATATCGTCGCTGTTGCTTGTAATTGAAATATTATGTAAAGAGTAAAATTTGTTAGAATATATTTATTATGTACGTGGATGAAAGGAGGAATGAAATGGGAAAAGTTTGATGCAAGTGGGGGCTGGTATTGTTTTCTTTTTTAATTCGGTTACTTGTTGACTTCGCCTCGTAGATGAGAGGAATAAGTAGAAGAAGAGAAGTGTTGGGAGGACACACAAATTAAGCAAATTTTTCATCCCGTTAGCTTTAACGGCCCATTCTTTCTTATCAATGTCTGGTGCGAGGCACGTATTCACTTTGTCGGAATTGAAAACCTGATGCTGAAGACCAGATAAAATTTCCGCCGACCGTCCCTTCATGTTATTTTTTTTCTTCAGCTCGAGATCGTAATATTTCATTTTTTCAGGCCCTGTCCGTCAAGCAGATTTATGCGCGCTTTAATAAATGGTTTTCATTTTTATTTCATACTTTACGGCGTCTTAAAGCGATAATAATTTTCAACAGGCGAGATATAATTTTTGCAAATAAGGGTCCATTAGTTAGGAAGATAGTATGGAGGGGATAAAAATTAAATTAAACGTGGCTCGATTGTTAATTTCGGCTATTTGAATACATTAATTTTAGGTCGAGATAACACAAATAATTTAGAAAATACCCCTTATCAGAAATCAAGTAATATTATTTGTTAGTTATAGGCCAATTATTTATGTTTTTTTCAGAGAGACTCGGATGCCTGTTGTAAATAACGTTCATGTAGTCTTTTTATGGATTTATCTTTTTATTGCAGGGCTGGCAAACATGCCAAATTCACAGTAATATGCATAAAAAGCTAATCAATACACAAATAATACTCTTAGAAATTCGCAAACTGTACAAGTCCAATTGTCACATGTTTTTCTATTGCTACAATTGTCCCTGACGTATATTGACATTAGTAGCCATATTGGATACTTTATTAATGGCTGTCGAAAAGGCCCCATGTGTTTTAGTGTGCTAGGCGATTTTTTACTTGTAAAAAAATGAACATGGCGACTTCTTTTTATTCCTGAAGATGACAAAATACATAAAACGGTGACGCTGTACCAACATTGTGGAATAAAGACTAAATAGCTAATGAAAAAACACTAATTTACATTCCAGAGGTATTGTGTTTTGTGAAGTTCTCGGATACCAAGTATCGAATCAATAAAGCAGTGGTGTAGCTAGAAATTTTGAACCATGGGAGAATGTGTCCTTGGCCCCCCTTCACCTCATTAAAAAAATATAAAACTGTAATAAAGAATTTAAAAAATATAAAAAACTTTCACTGATTTTATTTTGTAATGCCTAATAATATACTAATAATGATAAGTACTAATTATTAATATTAAGTACTAATTATTAACCTAGTTACGCCGATGGGGTCTTTTGGGGACCCCGAGTTTTTGATTTTTCTCGTATAAATCTTTTATTATAAATCCTACATGTCACAAACTCTTTGTGTGTCCAAAGTCTAAAGAATAAATATTATATTCATTGACCTTTATTCTGTTGCCACAGGGTGGGATGTTTTTTCTCGCTCGCATTCGGTATGATGTGCCAAGTGCGACTGAAACGTACTAGTGACACGTGCCGCGAGAACTCGAGAGATATTGATGAAGAATTCATCAATATCTGAAATGCTTGGGGTCTCTGATAGACCCCCTTCGGACGTCTTGGTTGTTTTCGAGCCGCTGTGGCGCATCGGTTAAATGAACTAATTAGAATTTACATATTAATTACATTAATGCCCTTGGGGGGAGGGGGCTGAATGCCCAGGGCCCAGATGCCTTGCATCGTTTTGCCTTAGGGTAGAAACTCGCCTGTAATCTTACTAGTCGATGATACGACAAATCCCAAAATTAAAGTAAACTACAAGTGGAATGACTAGAGGTCCTTCTCCGAAGAAGTCAGCTCTATAAGAAAATCCCTTAAGCGTCTAAAACGCAGTCATCACTGTTCCTGCCTTATTCAATGATTCGCAGAGACAAGCCAATCAATTAATCTTAGGGTCTGGTCAAAAAGGCAGCGTTACGATCTTCGATAGTAAGGGGCGATACTTTTGATGCCTCCATTCTCACCATTGATGACGGTATCTTTGTAGTAAAATCAATTGGTGGAGATACTGATAACATAAAGAGTTCAAGAGGAAGCACAAGAAGAGCCTCACGTCTAACAAGAGGGCTTTGAGGCGTTTGCACATCGCTTGTGAGTGAGCGAAGAGGACTAACCCTTCCCCTAACCAGACCAGCAATGAAATTGATTCCTTGTTTCCCGAGTCCGTTTCGAAGAATTCTTCGCTAAACTGTACAGAACCGGTGGAGAAGTCTCTCCGCGATGTTAAGATATACAAAGCTCAAGCCCATGACATCGTTCTTGTTGTAGAATAAAAAGCTTCTCTAAGATTTCTTCAACGCCAAAAAACTCTCTGTTTATTAATCACGCTTATGTATTAAATTATAATAAGATACTGAAATCATTATCATGCGTTTGATGATCTACAGGTGAACAGTCAGTAATGGAGAGAGCCATAATCGAGATCAGCCTAAGCCATTATATATATACATACATACATAGGTGGTATTCTAACTCTAAAGCGGGTCTTTGCCACCTGGAGGATAACACGCGATCTCCAACCCTGATGCCAGGACTGTGACAGTGGTCTTTCAGGTTATCTAGGCTCTTCAAATACGGGTCTTTGAAATCGGCCCGGGATCCGGGATTGTGACAATAATAATCAGACGAGGCTAGGGCTAATTCGTATTTAATTCACGGTCTGATCGGTTGCTATGGGCACCTCCTGTAGCACACACGTCACCGAATTGGTCTGGATAGCGGCATGGCTCTTCATAGCTCTGTAGAATCAATGAGAATATAACTGTCATCGCCGCCACGTCCAATACCACGACAACAATAAATTGGTATAATGAGTAAAATGGCATATATTTTAAGAGCAATTTCGAACATATCGTTTAATGTTGGAATATACTACCCGAAAGACCTAAAAAATGTTCGAGCCAAGATTTTATTGATGCGATATGTTTGTTTACATCTAGATTTGATTGATTGCGACCAGTGAAGCAGTGTTATTAATTTAAAATAATAAGAAAGTATTGTTCTCTCCCTAGATCTATGCCAGTTTTCCAGACAAATCATTAAGTAGACAACACAGTACATCAGGGTCTGCACGGAGCGGGCGGGAGATAGTTTTGCGGCTTTCGCAATGTTCTGATCCGCAGCACCGCGATAGGCATCCGCGCGTCTACGCAAGTCCGCAAGAGTACGCCTCCTCTGCATACGTAACGAGCGGCAACGTGACTTTGGAGAATGCTGCGGTCACCATTCGAAGTTGCCAAGCACCAAAATTTATAAGCCGAGCAAGGGGAAACTTCCACTTAGTCAATTACCACATCCAGCTGGAAACTATCGGCGAGCGGGATGGCGTCTCGGCGCGGATAGCGAACAGAAGTATAATTAAGCGAGCCAGATGGCGTAACTGCTCCCGGTGGCAGATACGCCATTGTTAACTTTATTATTCCATTAGCGGATGCTGGCGTTCGCGGCCCGTTCGCGGAACACCCAGTCGGACCCGCGCTCGCAAATTAATAATGGAAAGGCTTAATTCAATTGTGTAATGCCGAGTCAGTCTCTTTGCCAACTTGTGTGAAGATGACGGAGTCGAATTTGACGCCCGGAGACAATGCCGGATCCAATTTGCGCGGAATCGGGGGTAGAAAAGCTCGTTTCTTGTGTCAACTATGCGCCGTTGTTTCTTTTCAAGATATTTTAATCGCGCTACGTTCGAGTGTCCATTCGAATGAATTGCTTCAAGAGACTACCATTGTGCAGAGATTACATCGGCTACAGCGACAGCGTCACGGCTGCAACATTTGTATTTTTAAAATCAAGTGGTTTTGCAATCAAGTCTTGATTTTGCACCCGAGACACAATGTGCTATGATAAATAAAGGACGCTTTTCATTAATGAAATAAAACTCAAAACGAAAAGAATGAAGTATGTTCAATACTTCATCAGAATTTTCTTCGTTATCTGACCATAATTACTCATTTTTTTACTTTTACACTCGATAACATTAACTTTTTATAGATTTACACTATTTTTGATCATTTTTAATTCTTCTTCTGCTTTATTGCCGTCTTTTATCCTTAAAAATCATCATCATATATTACGTCTAAATAATATTTTTTTCATACCTAGAATAAACATTATTGAATAATATGATTTCCATCATTATTTATGACTTCTTTCTTGCCAGCGCGATGGCAATTTGTATATCCCATTTTTAAAAATGCCTTATCCGTAGAGCCGAAAAATTTAACCAGTTCTTGTCTGATATCTTCTTCATTTTTGAATTATTTGACCGGCAATTTTTTTTTAAGGACAGAAACAAGTGATAATCGGAGGGTACTAGATCCGGGGAGTATTGTGGGTACGACAGAATTTCCCAGCCTAGCTCTGCGAGTTTCTGACGAGTCCCCAAAGCAGT
>JAGXCT010030970.1:0-10087 GCA_022495035.1 Philopotamus ludificatus
ACGTAAAAGGGCCATCATCACTAATATCGAAATAATCATTGTCAAAAGTATTATTAAATAAGAAAACAATAGTTTCATTTGTTTTAATATTTTCTACAGTTTATTATTTAATTATAAACATTATTTCACTGATTTTACTGTTTCACTATTTTCATAAAATAATTAAGAATGTAATGGAATTAAAAAAATAATAGTTCTACAATACAAAATATAGGGTCACAGTACACAGCTTCGGACAACTCTCCGATATGAAAAAACCGACAGACTGCTCTAAAAATATTGTCATATGAAAAATATCGATAATTGCAAACATATTTCTGAGAATTAATTACGCGTGACTATAAATTTAAATTAAAAAATGTTGGGATTCTCCGCATTTTGCAACCCTTCTCCATACTTAGAAGCAATATTTCGTAAAATTTAGCTGCGCCCCATTGAAATCGGCGCATAAACTTGATTCGTCTTTGGGCCAAAGCTGCTGGCCTTCAGAGTGGAAAGGGTTAAAACTTTAATTAAAATTAATTATTATGTATTATCATATATTCACATGCTTTCGAGGATCTGTGCAATTTAACAGAATAATATGTTAAAGGAAGGCATCGTAAAAACTGAACTGTTTGCTGTATGACAGCGTAAGAGGTTACAGCTTCAACGTCAAATGGCAATTGGTCCTAAAACTGTGGTAGGTAGTGTACTTTAGAAGTCTGGCTCCTCAGAATCGGATGACTGAGGTAGATCAGGTTTATATATGTATATTTATTTATTTGACCACGATGGATGAATGTTATAACAGAAAAATTCCATTGAGACATTCGTCCATATAAAGATTTTTTGATAAAGATTCGATAAACATTCTGAAAACTCTAAAGAAGCAATGGGATTGAGTCTCTTATACTAATATTCCCCCAAGTATCGAACCACGACACAGGTTAATTTTTAATATTATTTCAGTTGGATTGAAATTTATATTACTTGTTTTATTTATCATATAATTATTTATTAACCCCACATAAATATTATGTCGTAAAACATGCAGAGGTAATGGATCTCTTCCTGTTACATACCCCCTGGCCAGTGTTACCTATCCGACTACTAACTTAGCTCAGTCGCGGTTAACTTGCATTATCAAAATATTTTCTACTTACTAGCCAAAGCACTGTTTCTACTATTCTACACCTACTTATGACGATAATTTCCAATGTTATGTCTAGTTTTATACATCATATATATCTGGCTATGTAAAGTCTCTTAACTTTAGAGAATAATTAATGTAAAATATTCTTATATCCTATTATAAAAAATGTATAAGACTAAAAAATAATACATTTTATAAATAATCATAGTTTTTTATTGTCTGTAATTGCGAAATATAATAAAAACATTCACTGCTGTATTCACTGCTGTTTCCACTTTCTTTTCTTTTATATTCATGTCTGGCGAATTTTCTTCTTTTGTCTTGACTGTTTTCAGACGTAGGCAATCTACATTTTGTTGTTTTATTTGTCTGTTTTAGCGAGCTGAAATAATTCAGGAGCTCCCAATCCAGACCAGTTGCGAATATTGTAGAACTACATCAGCCTTTTTCTTCCTAACCACCGTTTACGTCCTACTTTTCCTTCCATGGTAATCTGCAGAAAACTTTGGTTGAATGATGGGTCCAAAGTTCTCAATTTAACGTGTAGAAGAACTATTGTATTCTTGTGTCCTGTTGAATACAGCAGATATAAAAGTACTTTTTAATTTAATTGTTTTATTATTCATTGGTGATCTTAGTTTTGTGGAACTTACAATGTCTTTTGGGACAATAATTATTTTTCTATTGGATAGATTCTGATGTTTTTCTTTAGCTTTTGATTAAAGTTGTCTAATTATCGATAATATACTTTTAGTTTCATCTGGTTTTACTAATTGACAGTAAATAACTCCACTCATATCCCACGAAATACAAAAAATAATCCTCCGATGTGTTAGTCCTGACTTTAGGGTTAGAACTGGTGTTTATTACTTGATATTTTTAAGCATCTTTTTTCTAAATTCATCATAAACTATGTATATCTCGTTTTCGGCTACAATTCGCTGCTAAAAAGTTGATAGTTTACTCGCAACGCGAGACTACTCTGAGTCGCAGCGCAACAGAGCGCTCAGCGATGACATCCCTCCCACCCCACTGTCGCCCCGCGTCTATCCAATTCACGACGTTGGTAGCGCTGACGAGCAGACAGCGTTCTTTCTCTACATCCCGCGGCTTAGCACTGAATATAAATTTAATTTATATTTGCAAATACATAATAATATAATCAATAGACACATAGTATATATATTAATATTCAAAAATATATTTTTCCTCAATTTGCTTAGGGGTGCTACAGCTCCGCAGTGTAAATTAATATGCCTGTAATTGTATATCCCTATCACCCGATTTAAATCTTTAAAACAAAAAAAATATAACCGGTTTTCAGTCAGTACTAGTCCATAAATCTTGATAATTTTTGCGTTAATAAATAAATCAACGTGAAGTGTGGAATATTTTCTTCGATGATTTAGAGCATTATCTTTTTATTATATAATTATAAATAATAAATATTTAATAACGAAGAAAATTGTGCTGAAAAAGCTATTTAATCTAATAGAACATGAAAAATATTTTCTGCGTCGAATTTAACAATTTTAACCAAGTCGTACTAATGGGGACTCTAAGTTATTGATATTTCTCGAATAGCCCTTTTAATATAAATTATACATGTCATAAACTTTATGAAAATATCTAAAAAAAGTCTATAGAATAAATATTACACATAACCATTGTTTTTTATGCGAAAAAATAAATAAAAACAACAATATTCGCTGCTGAAGGCAAGCACGCGATGTTTTTTCTCGCTGAAAATTTAGCCATTGCTAGAAAATGTTATTCATAAATTTAGAAGACGAAAAATAAATTGATGATGTCGTAGTGAATTAAATCAGAAAGAAGCTTTATCCGTAGTAGCTCTTGGGACTTTTTAATGGATGGAAAGTCGCAGATGATCCAATCGAAGATTCGTTATAGTCGCCCTAAACCATGACCTATCAAATATTCTACTACATAATTACAAATTGCAATTTTTCCTCACATATTTAATATAAAAATAATTATAATTATACAATAAATAATTAGGTAGGCAATAATCACAGCAAATACGCGACATGCAAAAGGCTAAAAACTTCAGTTTTAATTTTTTTGCATTAATTATTATTAATCAACATGTTTGTGGCAGCCCTTGCATTGTCCAGGGACGTCACGTGTGTTTAATTATTTTCAATGCGCGACGTGTGTTTATGAAAACGCAATTTGCCGTATACCCCAGCGGGATCCGTGAAAATTTTCCACGTGAATATTTCACGTGCGCCATCAGTATAACGAATTATGACCCCGCCTCAGATTTTCAGCAATTATTTTTAATTTTCTGCGAGCGAAATCTGCAAATGGTATTAATCACGGCACTGTCGCTAATTTGTATCAATTTATTCATATATACGATGAAAATCTAAATGGAAAATAAATTGATTAAAATATGTCGTATTAGGTTGAGTCTTTACTTTCGATTTAGGTAGACAGTTTCTATTGTTCGGATTTACTCACAGTGAATCACTCGACAAAGGGGTTTTTGTTTTCCCTAGATAGATAAGTGACCAAAATAAGTTAACGAGTTCATCTGTGATATCTAAGGAGATGCCTTAAAACTGCCATAAATGGTTTAAAACAAAGTGGTGATAAAGAATTAAACGACATACAAAAATCGGGAGGATCTCTAAATCCGACCCTCGTAAAACCATAAAATATTCAGCAGTTCCTGGTCAACAATAAGGACCATTTGAAAAGGATCGGTAATCAAGGAACTTGATTATCCAAACCTTCGCTAATAGCGATGAAACAAAGGAGAGGAAAAATAACATCTTTTAGACTTTTTTACTCCAGGTATGAGATCAATTCATTTCTGAGAAGGATTGTTATTAATGTTGAAAAGTTTTTTGGTGTTATACGTGAACGAACGTTTGGTGAACGAACATACGTTCATCAGCTGCAAAGATTTCATAAAAAACTACTGGAAAAGCGTCCTGCAACCGTCAATCGGAAAGGCGTTATCCTGCTCTATTGAGAGAGTTTTTTTTAAGTAAAGGAAATTCCTTTAAATAATATCATGTCAGTTGCTACTGATGATTGTCCAGCTATGGTATGGTGCTAATTTGGCGTTATTTCTTTATTGAAAAAGTCAGTGCCAAATATATTAAGAGTGCATTATGTGATTCATTGACAACATTTAGTTGCAAGAAATATTGGTGATCGCCCGAGTTACCAGAATGAAAAGCATGCGCGTAATATGTACATTATAAGATGTAAGGGTAGTGAAAATATTTAAAGGGGTGGGTCTCAAAATTAAATTGCTCCTGGGGCCTCTCGAGTGCTAAATCAACCATTGCAAAGGGATCATGTTGAAATAGATTTTATAATCTCTTTGAGTGAGTTGTAGAGTTTTTAGAAAACAAATATGAAATATTGCTTGAAGAAATTTAAATGTGATACACACGGCAAAAGTGACTCAGGAAAAAATTCTAGAGCTCAACTGGTCTGTTTTGCCACATCCACCCTACTTTCCAGATCTTGCTCCTATAAATAGCACCTTTTCTGTTCCTTACATAATTTTTTGAATGGAAAAACTTTCATTAATGATGAGCAAGTCAATCAGGCCCTCAATACTTTCTTTCAGTCCAAACCCACCTAATATTATGAGGAGAGGATCAATAAGTTACCAATAATATGGGATAAGATTATATTAATATATTTGTTATGTAATGAAAGAGTTTTAAATTAGGAAAACATGCATAGATGTAATTGAAAATCTGCATATTGGAGGTGTGTACGTTCTGAAGATAATCTTCTACAAGTATGGAAATGACTGCAAGCCATCTTGGCATAACAGTAAAGTGTTTTGCATTAAACTGTGTTAATAATCTCTGAGGTAATTGCAAGATAGTACAGCCCGACGTTACAAGTACACACCGTGTTCACGAAGCCGCAGATCCTCAAAGTGTGACAATATTTAAAATTGGATTTGATCCATATTATTTTAGCTCAGCCAGAGTATACAAACACAGCTAAACACTCTGTTGTACAAAGAGCAGATAATAAAGTTGGCAAAGTTCCTCAAAGTCAGGTGCGAGAATCGCGAATATTTTTGTGCGCCGAATTGAATGGGCCCCCAAACAACATTTGCCTAACAAGACGGAATAAAATATCGCGAAATTTAAATGATTTCACCTCGGGAACAAGTCAGGAATATTGTGTGCTTAGGATAACTTCGGCCCGGGGAATATCTATGTTTGTTTCCCGAGCAAATACTTGGGGGATAAGTTAATTTGCGAATTTCGCCTGGGGTTTGTTCGGCGATAATTCAATTATTGTAATGATACCCCCGGATAAATTTAAAAATGTTTAAGGCGAATGAAAAGTTTGAGAAACAATGCGGAGGACCGCCTCTCCTCTCTCTCCCGCTGTTAATGTTCATATTTCCGCACGTCTGTAGAATGACTCGCTAGTTAAGATCTAAAGAGGACACGAAATGTAATAGAAAAAAAAGTGCACTGTAAAATAATAGTAGTAAAGAAAGCTTCCTTAAAATTTGCAATGCATATTTACTAAAATGCATTAATCCCATTCGCATTATGTAATTCAGAATAATGTCTAATAAATAAATTGATTTATTTTCCGAGTACCACATAAAAAAATAATCGCAGTATTAAAAACTACTGAGATAGATGACAAAGAGTTCAAATAAACCACGAGAACATGTTATTGATTAATAATTAGTATATATCCCATGATAATGAGTGACATATAGCGCGTCATGGTATAAGTGGCGTCATCCGTTCGAACAAAATTATCATAAGTGCCACTGCCAAGATATCCCACGGGCCAGCAATCCCTCTCTCTGCGGTTGAAACATTAAGACGTTCCCGAATTTTGCTCCGTCGCCAGATTTAGTCGCCATCTTGTTGCGCTACACGCGGATTCAACCATAACGAACGTATATATCCACTCGTCTTCCCCATAGAAAACCACATCAACTATCTATTGATTATTACTTCAGCCGGCTTCTCGTCTGGATCATTAGAGGAGTACTCGTCTGCTCCAATAATAGTAATATTGGCACTAAACCGCCACAAGTGCCGTAACTGCCAGAGATCATTAATCTGAGCGTACCAAGGGCTGCACTTATGTACCAAGTAGAGATGCACACAAAAAATATGTTTTAACGCCTAGAAACTTTTAAAATCTTGGTTTATAAACGTATCAGTAGGGTAGATAGAATAAAAAACGAGTCGATATAATGACGAGAGACTTTTAAAACCATCAAAATAAGAAAACTCACTTATTTCGGTCATATAATTCGTCATCCCGAAACATATTAAATACTGCAACTCACTCTTCAGCGTAAGATTTAAGTTAGGACCCAGAAGGACAAGGACGTCCTGGCTAACGAATCTACTACAGTGGTTTGAAGGAGATATCATCTTCTTGCTCAAGGAAGTAATGGACAGAATAAAGGTGACTTCTATGATCACTAACATTTATTAACGGAAAAAGCACGAAAGAAAATGAAAATGAAAATATTTTTTTTTCATTTTAAGTCCCATGACTGTAAGCACTTGCTAAGAATCAAGATTTTAAAAGCAAGCTCAATAAATAATAATTATATCAGTTGTTACCTATAGTTATGAGACATGAAGCTAAAGCCAACATGAAGAGGAAAAACTAACTAAATTGATAATGGAACAGGAGAGTTAAAACAAATGCTAAGTTAAGGAATCTTATATAAACTAGTGATGAGATTCTAAAAGCTTTAATGACTAAGATGGGCTATGATTCGCATCAAATGAATGAGCTATAGAAGCAGCTAAACGTAAAAGAATGATAGGAAATCTAGGAAAAATCTTGAAGGATATTTGAGTTTTTTCCGTTTTTTTTAACTTAAGCCATCGTATCTTTGATTTAGGTTAAAAATCGTAAAATATTTAATTCATATGATTTTCTTTTTCAATCAAAGTAATGGAAATGTACCTTGAGCCTCTTAAATTGTAGAAAAAGAGTAATTTTGCAGTCGATCGAACAAACAACTCATATATCGCCGACAACTTGTCATCATGTCACTAAGCCGAGCATTTTTCTGGTTCTAGAGCCAAATTAACTCACATAAATTTATATTAAAAATTGATCAGTAGTTTGATAATATTAGTTTACATAGCAATAAATATTATTCCAGTCTTCGAGCCTTTAAAAATTAATTAAAGTCTCATATATGACGTTTTAATCTCTTAAATTCTTAAACACATCCATCACAGGGGATCAAATACAACCACATCGTCCGAAGGAGGTATCTAAGATATCCCGACTCATCGTAGAATGAGCTCTTGAAGCACGTATCACTCGCACTCGGCACATCGTACCTGATGCGAGCGAAAATAAACATAGCGTGCGTTGCAACATTAACGAATATTATTGTTTTTATTATTTTTTTTCGCAATTGCAGAGCATAAAGACCTATGCTTTTCTATATTATTTATTTTTTAGACTTCAATGGGTAAATAAAAAAAGTTTGTAGGAATAGTTATTAAAAGAGTTATTCACCTCACTATACAAAATTAAATATACGGTGATATTATATTCAAAATTCAGCAATAATCCTTTACCAAAATATATTTTGGCGTTGTCAAAGCAATACATCTAAATTATCTCTTCGCCAAAGTGATGGAAAAGCCGAAAGCAAACAATAAGTATTATATGCGAATACAAGTTATAATTAACAAACATGACAACGTAGCATTGTCACATTTGTTTACAGTGTCACCGCAACTTTGCAAAAACACACATCAAAAGTTACCCTTATCAATAATAGCTAAATAACATTTATATTTAATATAAAACAGTGTGTACGTTTCAATTTTTTATTATGCAAATTGATACGACAACTCTAATGAAGACTTTTGCGTAACCTTTATTGTCGTCATAACCTTCATATTACTTAAAAGTTAACACATGCCCAAAGGGACAAAGCCATTATAAGAGCAAAGTTTCGAAGGAGAGTTTAACTGGGTTATAGTCTAAAATGTTTTCACAATAATCTTTTAAAGCTACATAAAAAAAAGTACTTTTACACTGCAATTTAAAATAAAATAAACATAATTTAATTTATAATACGTGGAAACAAGCAATAATTTCGAATAAAAAAATGTGTATGAAATTCAATGGGTCTGATTCAGATAAATCACGGGGGAATTTTGCCGGGAGACTTCAGAATTGCCAAGTTTGCACAAAAAATATATACACATAAATATAAAATTATTAAATAATTTCATAAATCCATATTTCATGGCATGATTCTACGAAATAAATTTACTTATTAAATTGGCAATAAAATATCGAGCAATATCTTGCGAGAGAGACGGGGGCGTCTGCCAATTCGCACATTTCTCAAATCCGAAAAAAAATCCTGACCTTCAGCCCCGTATTTTGAATGACATTCAATTTATTCAATCAGGATTGCGAATTGATTGTGGCGATTAAAAATTCTTTGTACCACTATGTATATTTTCTGGAAAATCTCAATTTATTCGCATATAATCAGAGACGTCCGCCAGCATTCGTGGGGCTCTAATTAAATTGAAAACATTTCCATTGAAAATGAGCTGAATAACTCGCAGTGCAAGAAACTCGAAAGTTTTTCCTCTCTGCTGATATTCAATAATTAAATACTCGACGCTAGATGCTGAACCGGCAAACTTATTCGCCGGCTTTTTCTTATTTTCGCAATACGAAACAAAACAAAATCGCATTCAGGTCAGCCGAGAGGAGGGAAAGAGGCACTTTGAACCGGAAACTGAACATAATTCCCTACAGTCAACGTTATGAAAGTTAATTAATCTGATTTAAATATTTATTTATGTCTAAACTTACATAGCTCTTTATATTATATTGTATGGTTGATATGCTTAACATTATAGTATTACAAATAAATTAAGCTATCATTTTTAAAATTAATAAAACCATCTGAAATCCTTTGTATATTCAAGAATAGATAACCTGTTACCATTTTTCAGAAAATTTATCTGAGATATTTCTTGAAAAATAAAAAAAAACTCAATATATTGATTTGATAAAAAGATCTAAAATACAAATCGATTTTTCATTGAAAAAATTTTCTTTTCATCAATTTTATTTGAATATGTCCCATTATCCACTTTTTCTCTCTCGCTCACTGCCGCTGGGGGTTAAGAAGTTTGCGCATTGCGCTCCGTCGTAAGATGTAGTCGCCATCTTGTTGCGTTACACACGGATGCCAACAAGTCGACTCTGGATATATCCTATCCTCTTTCAAATGGCCAACCATATCGACTAACCAATTACAGATTATCATTGGAGCATCATTGGACCATCAGCCGGCCATACTCTTAGCACTAGCACAAGTGCCATTATTGCCAGAGATCACTAAGCAGAAAGTACAGGCTCTTCGAATATTCTCTCTTTACTTTCTTCGAAATTGGGAGACAAAAATAATAAGGCAAATTGGCAGAGTCTGGTATTCACATTTTTCATGGCGTGGAAATTTGGACTACAAAAAATTGACGTCTTTGAAATGTAGTTCTGATGACGCCTGCTGAGAATATCATGGACCCCTAAAGGCACAAATGTGTTTGTCCCAAAAGAAATGGGGAGCGATACAGATGACAACCTATCTACTACATGTTTCAAAAGGATTCTTCGAAATTTTGGACATCTTAGAAACGATAGCATATAGAAGCTCGTCGTCAAGAACACAAGGGATAGGACAGGACGCCCACCTGCTAGAGCAGGGGTTAGCAACCCACGGCACGCGGGCCGCCATACTTTTTCGGGCGGCCCTTCAAAGATTTTACATGTTGATTAAAAGCGTGTATATATATATCAATAAATATCAAATAGTATATCAATAAATGCCAAAGAAGCAATGCCAAATTCATTTAATATGAATCCTACGTATTTCAATCTATTTATATTTCTTTAAAAAAGTCTAAA
>JAGXCT010030971.1:0-10095 GCA_022495035.1 Philopotamus ludificatus
TGGTCTAAACAGTAAATATGTTATCATCAGTCACGCCAGTTTGGTCTAAACAACTAGATTTTAGTTGTTTAGACCAAAGCAGTATGTAAGCGCATATGTGAAGATCCAATTTAAACAGAGACTACTTCTTTTTAACGCCATTTAATGACCAAGGACAGAGAGTGGGTGCTGTAATCGAACTAATCGAACTTGTCGATAACCATCGTTATCAACAGTTATGACGTTAAGACTTTCAAAGTAACAAAACTCACCCCTCGAGCGTACGAAAGGATGCATAGTTAATCAAGAAGTGATAAATCATCCCTGAAATAATCACGAGAGTAAGGTAAGTAGTAATTGTAATAGCCAATTAATAACTTTTTATCTACATACGAAATTCAGGGAATGGAATATAATATTTATTAGGTCTTCAGGTATAAAATGTGTATCAAAATAAATATCAACGATAATTCATCTGCACATTTAAATGGATCTGGATTTCAGTTCGATATTATCCACCCTTGATTCTGGCCGACCGCGTAGCTCATTCGTGAGGTCAAATCTATCAGAAAGAAATCGCAAATCAATTTGATACTATCTTTTACGTATTATTATTAAAGAAAAATATACAATTAATGTCTGAGCTGTCTGGGATGCGGTATTTCTACAAAAGAACTCATAATTAGTATTTTTACGAATTTACGACTTAACTATCTTCAAGCAAAAATTATAAAAAAATATTTTCATTATTTTTCAATGCGAAAAATTATCAAGAATGAAAAAATAAATCTGGCAGCTTCTTAATAAAAAATAAAACATTGACATAATATCAACAAATATAATATTTACCTACGTAATTATATAAAACTAATAATAATGATTAAAAATATCTTTAGTATTATATACACAAGTAGACGATGTAAAAATCTACTATAGAGTATATGGATCGTAAAGAAATATGGTCGTAAATATCTGTTTTAATCAAAATATGGCAAAGCCATGATATTCCTATAAAAATTGGATTGATGGTGTGATAGTTTATTAATAGTATTTATCGCCAATATTATAGTTACACATATGCCATTATTTAATATCTGAAAGCATTTATATATATGTAGTCTTTTGATAAAATTACAGGATTTTATTTTGACTTTTCGTTTCAAAATCCAGTACAATAATAAACGTTGATGATATGTGAATGGCAGTTAATTGCATTAATCCGGCAATTTTTCTTTATTCTGATTAAAATCTCGAGCACGGCCCATTTGCGTCGACATTTTTCGCGCATATACCTAGCTGAAAATTTCGATTATACGTACTGTACCGGGTGTGCAGAGGCCCTCCCCGTAATATGATTACGGCTAGTGGAGCCGTCGGATAAGCCGTGGAGCTAAGCTTGCGTGAAATGTGTTCCCGTATGAAAGGAGGCGCTGCGGATAATAAGCATTAAGGTTTTCCTGATGTATCCTGCACATTTACATACCATCACGGCTCGCTGGAGCAAACCTGCTCGCTCTAAGGACGAGACCGCGGCTTCTGGCACGTTTCCGAAACTGCCTATTGTTGTATGTTTTGAATTAGCCCGTTTGAGAGGAGGCGGATAGAAGATAGGAACGGTACTTACGAATGTCAGCGTGGTCACGTGCTCCATGAGGGCAGCTCCGCAGCCCAGGAACGAGACCAGCATTATCACCGCTGCACCGACCAGGAGGACGTAGATGCCGATGTAGTATTCTTGAATCTCCAATATTGTTACCCATTCATTGAATCCGCCTTCGACGCGGATCCAGAGTGACAGGCCAAAAATGGCGGCACCAAGCATCTGAAAAAAAAATAAAATAAACAATTATTAATTGTACATCAATACAGTGATTTAACAAATAATTTTATTATTTTAACTACAGTTTAAAACATATAAAGAAGGATAAATAACAGTTCATTTTATTTTTTTTTGTTTTAAAGATTTATTACTTACTAACCATATTTTTATTTATAAGGGCAATCAAGCTCTTTAAGACTAATTGTCTTTGTTATTTTGTTTTTAAATGCTTTCAAGTTTAGAAAAAGCACTGGTATAAGTAGATGATTTATTTAGCGGAGACTATTTTGAGGACAAAATATATTAAATTTTTTAGAATAATGATAATTTAGTCGATTTAAAAAAAAAGTATTTTTTTTATAAAAACAGAGCAGACAGAGATGACGGGTTATCTTCCTAGACGATATTTGACGGTGGTTTTTTTAAAACTGAAAAGCACAGACAGGTAAATTATGTAAAAAAATATTAGTCAAAGCTTTAAGCCCTATATCTTAAATGTTTCTACAGGTTTTACACTTCTAATTGGACTTTTTCCAAACCAAATTGGACTTTTTTAAACCTAATTGGACTTTTTCCAAAACCAAATTGGACATTTTTCTGCGCTAGGGCTGAATTGATGCGCATTTAAGTGTGATCCTAAATTTTATAATCTATTCTGTGGAAATACTCAAATTTATATTTTTATCCTCTTAAATTAAATCACGATTTTTTTTAAAGTAATAGACGGATATTCCCCTGCTATTTTTTCAATTTCATTAATTAATTCAGATAATAATTTAGTATTCATCTATCCTCTACGTTTTTTTTCATTAAATACACCACTATTTTTTTTATATTGAGATATAATTCTCCTTGCAGTGCTTTTATTAATCCCAGCGATTTCCGCTGATTCGGTGATCATTTTTCCATCTTCTTAACATTTTATTTAAATAACTTTCTTATCACGACTGATATCTTTATATTTATTTGGTCGATTATTTACAACAGGAATATCTGGATTTGATTCTGATGATTCGGAGGAAATAATTCTTGTTTGTCGTCGTGAATTTGTCAGAAACATTCTTTCGTCACTGGAGTTAGTATCCATTGGGGCTATTAGAAACGTATACATATGGATGTTGTATTGATATTTGTTTACTCAATTAGTTGCAAATGGTAAGTGGATTAAAAAATGAAAATCTTGTCTGCACACTTCGTTTACGTAAATATCAGTCTGTTTTGTGATGACCGCTCGTACAGGCTTGCCAACTTGACTAACGCTCTTGCTAGTCTTAACAACATAAGATGCGGCCAGGTATTCACACTGACGGTATATATTATAAATGTACAACTTTTTTATAAAATACAATGAGGTGTCCAATTTGATTTGTAAAGTGTCCATTTTGATTTGCAAAATGTCCAATTTAATTTGCAAAATGTCCAATTTGATTTGCAAAATGTCAAACTTGGTTTGGAAAAAGTCCAATTAGAAATGTAAAACCTGTAACATAATTTGCCAACGACTTCAATTAAACCTAATTTGGATTAATGTCATATTTATCTTTTACATCAGAGATATTTAATTATGATATGCAATTATTAATAATTAATAGAAAAACTGATGAAAATCTAAAATTTCTCGGCATTAAATATTTGAATAGGACATTTGAAAGGTAAATTTTTTTTTTGTTTTTTACTTGAATTTTATTATGCGAACATGTAATATTTTGCGTTATTTTGCTTAAGCGAGATTAATTTTGAATATTAAACTGTTTTAATCCATCATAGCGAACATATCACGTGTCAATTTAATACGTCAAATATATAATTGTATTTATGTAGAACGTCTTTCAGGCTAATGATAAAAATTTCCATAAAAAATATTACACTCCTTAATAAATTATGTAATATCGCGCTTGTAATATGAGAAAAAAACGAGATGATGGATAGGATAATTCCATAACATAAGAGGGCATCCTCGCCGCGACATCTAATACATTTTCGCATGAAAAAAATTTGATTATTTCGATAGGGCCGTTATTAATACGGGTCGGATATGAGTGTTTCATTCCGAGCAAAAAGAGAGAACGCACGCCCGGCGCCGTTTTTCGCGTTCCTCGACGCACATTAGTCAGCGTCGCGACGCTGGGCCGCTCGCGAGGAGCCGCTAGCGGGCCGGGCCCATTAACCGGCGGCCGAGTAACGACGGTAACGACGTTACTCCGAGCTTTGGCTCCGAACGGCGGGGTGGCGGAGGGTGGGGGAGGGTGCAGTGCAATACCTATGCGACGGCCGGAACCGCATAATTTATCGACGCTTGGCGCTTTTGTTTTTGCGCGTCGGGCGTCGCGACGACCAACAAGTGCATGAATTTGTAGCCAATTTTTGCATTTTCATTTTAGTGCAAGGACGTGTTCCGACGTAATAAATGAAAACTATTTTGCTTTGCCGAATACATTCGGTCGTAGTTGACGTAATTGCATTATGCAGTCAAATAACAATTCTATGCAAAATATGCATTACACGGTATATAGGAACACTAAAATTATGTGCAATACGAGACTATGTAAATAGAAACGACAAAGATGAGTTGCGTTTATTAATGAATAAATAATGAGTAAATATTTTTTGTTTTACTTATTAGATAAAATTTTTAGTAAGCTGGTGTTGGATTTTTTTAAGTATGTTGTACAAAAATCTTGGTAATTAGCAATGTCTATATATTTTTAAATCATTTTAAATCTTTTTGAACTGACAACAGCCAGTGATTTTTTGCTTATATGCAAAAAAATGAATAAATAAATAAATCCTTTATAACACGGCTTTAATTTCCTATTGAATGGTATTTGAATACAATTTTCTTTAGTAAAAAGTTAGATAAGTTAGCTGTGCCATCTATTTTATTTTTATTATGTAAAGAAATATTATCAACAATAATAATTTCATTTTTTTTCACTATTTGTAGTCTTTAAATTACTCTAAATTAAATATAAAATATTATTTCACTTAATAAATTTAAAAATAAAACATTTTTCCAATCAAGGGATAAGTTCTATTGGTAATATCCTTAATATAATATAACTTATTTGATTTAAATAGAAATTAAATAATTCTTCAGACAGAAATTTAAACATTGATTACATTACCAATTAAATAAATCAAAATTAAACGACTCTAAGTTGATGAATATGTAAGAAAATCAATATTTTTTTCATGCATACGTGATTTTCTTACTACAGTGTCTTAACAAGTTTTCAGGATCCACCTCTTTAATTACCATTTTGATTACAAACATTAATTTAAATGCAAGAAAACGTTTATCTATTAGAATATATAATTTTGTTTCAATGTACACTTTTAAAATGAAGTACGATTTAAAGCGCCTTAATTTTCTGAAAATATTGTCAAAAAACCCAGTACATCCTAAAATACCGGGCTACGGAATGTTATTTTTTTGTTATTGTTCCGCTGAATATACAATTTATAAAGATTTTCTCGGTATTAGTCTAAGCTTTTAGTGATTATTTTTAAATGATTTTATCAAGGCTATCTAAACCCGCTAACAACCATTATTTATATCGCAATGAAAAACAGAGCTGAACTCAAAAGAAATACTAATTAATATTGCTTTATCATTTTTTTAATACAAATAAAATCAATTGTAGCTGACCTGAAAACTGAAAAAAAACGAAAAAAATACCGAAACCGCACTGATATATTTTTTTTAACGAAACCAGGATAAAAGCTGAACCAAAAAAATAACAATTTGAGACCCTGTCAAAATGAAACCAATTTATAATTAATTTTTCGTATAAAAGTTGATTTATCATTTTTTAAATATTTACTTATTTATGCGACAATAAAATTTAAGACAACATTTTGAAAAGATCAAGGAATTTATAGTTTAAAAAAATACTTTAGCATAGAATTGTGAATTATGTTTTCTTATGTTTTACAATATAAAGTTCTATAAGTTGAATTTTTAAAACATTGAGTTTATTGATCTCAGACGTTAAGCCAATATACGACAGTCGACCAATAAAAATGCAATATAGTGCGATTATAAAATATCGAATAGTAAAACTTTACGACAGTCCGTGTAATATCGTTCATTCTCCAAATCGCGAAATGGCCTCCCGGGAAATGGTGCTAAGCGCCCCTGTCCCCCCTCGCTCTCCCATAAACATATTCTTGTTTTCATTAAATTCGCGCGCTTTTTTTGCATTGCTTCGGTCCAAGAGCTGCCGCAGTAAAATTAATTCGCAAAACTTTAAAATGAGCCATTTTACATAATTTAACTTTAGACCCCCCATTCCTCTCACAGCTTTCTGGTCGGCTATTTAATGCGGCCCCCGGGTCCAGTCGCTAAGAGCGAGCTCCTGCTTGCGGAGTCCCGCGTGACTCAAACTTAGACCGTGCAACGCGTAATTGATACACATTGCACTAAGCAACAATAGTAGGGTCAGTTCGGTATATTAACTAATTAGTCTAATATATATTCTTCTAAATAAAACTTTGAAATTAATTAAAATTAATTTTAGATGTATTTTTAATTTATTAAGTCATAACATTCACTTATTTATACAATTTTGTATAATTTATTGATTAGGTTTTGATTTAGTTTTTTTTAGCTCTTTTTTTGTAAATGAAAAAGGCTTTATAAATGTAAAGAAACAATCTTTAACTATTCTATAAAATATATCACTTTTATATACGGTTTTTGGTGGAAAACGAACTGTCGTGTAAAAAAAAGTTGAGTGAATAAATTACTTAATTTTTTCATTAAATGATTTAATAAATCAAACCAATAAAAGTTATTGAAATCAAGATACAGCTACCCACTGAAAATTAATGATTTATTTCGAGCCCAAGATGATTTAAAGCTATTAAATGTATCTTCCACGTAAACGTCCGTCGTGTCGTTTTATTACACTGTAGACACTAGAACATATATAAAAAAAATATGTTTGATGTTTATTCGCATTCTCATTTTTCTTTTAGTATGCCAGTATATCGAAATTAATATAAACCGATCAGTCACCGCGGCTCGAAAACAACCAAATCATCCGAAGGGGGTCTATCAGACACCCATAGTATTCTAAGTCAAGATATTGAATCAAAAATGGTTTATTCTAAAAATAAAAATAGATATTCATGATATCCTTCATAATTTAGTTGATATTTTAGAATTTTTAAACTAATCAATATGACGCCTAAATTGACACCCGGCGGTGTCTCACCGCAGACTAAGTTCTCGCAGCACGAGTCACTAGTGGCAACACAAGCGAATATTCATGTTTTTATTATTTTGTTAATATTTATTCATACTAATTATTCTATAGATTTATTAGGCATATAAAAAAAAATTGTGACAAAGGATTTATATTAAAAGAAATTCAAGAAAAATCAAAAACTTGGGGCCTTAATAAACCCTATGGGCACGACTAGGTTTATATATACATTTATGTAATTTATTTATCGTAATAATCTTGGTAAAAAGAAGTAAACTTCTTTTTTAGTCATCTCTACAACAAAATTGTTAATTTAACTATTAAAATCATCCGAAAATCTGGTAAAAGGCTGTGCAAAAATGTAATTTAAACGTATTTATATGAAAATAAATATAATAGTTTAATGCTTTAATAAAAATATAATAATACAATATTTTTTTTTCTCAAAAAGTGAAAAATATAATTCCACAATGATTTTCAAAACCGTTACACTCGAATTCTTGCACTATTCCTTCGATTGTGTGATGACAAAGACTGCTACGTCGGTAGATTAAAGATAGACTGCACTGCCAGACACAACGGAGCCATTCAGTTTGCGTTCATCCCCCAGAGATTGGCATGCGCGGAATAATAAATTCTATTTCGTCTTATTGCTACTTCACTTGTCGAAACCAACAACGAGATAATTCACTAAATAAATTCTGCACAGAATCAGTGACTGCCGCCTTGCAGCGTCTACAATAATTTAAATATTTAATACTTGCGAGACGTCGGAGCTTTCGCTGTAATGGCTCGCCATTGGAGATATCTCATTTAGTCGGATCGACATTAAATATCCATTTGTGCGCCACCTCTGGCAGCGGTAACTTTTTAATGTGCAATTTCAAAAAGTAAAAAGCGTAACGGTCTCCTTTGATAGAATCATCTAGAAATGGTGTTCCAGACCAGCCGAGCGGTAAAAATAGCCGCGGAAAGGAGCGGTTTCTGGATGAATAATGTCCTCTATAATTCAAAAGACCATTATTTACTTTTGGGACCTCTCCGCATAGAGGCGTTACTCCGTGGTGTCATTCGAAATACATCAGCGCGAGACATGCTGCTACGTTTTTTTTTGTAAAGGGGGCTAGAATGCATTTGTCTCTCCGAGATTGGTGTAATTTCGTTGACATTGAAATGAAATGGAATTCTTGTGCTTTATTGAAACGTTTGCATTCTGTGGAATAAATAAAATGGTTATGGCTAACAGTTAAAATCGACGCCATGCTAAATTTTTACGACGGAATCATTTTTAAGAACCGTGATCGTCAAACCAAAAACTCTCCGTAAGCTAGTGATACGTAACTCATAATATTTTTTTTTTATTAGTAACGCTAGTATTATTCAAGAGCGAATCAAGCTTTTGGTAAGATTGAAGCTGTGCTGTACTATTTGTTCCGCTGATCTTAATAATTTATTTGAGTATTTTTTTTTATTACAGAAAAAAAACTTATCCATTGTTGATTAAAAAGTGTTAAACATTTATTTGCCAATTTGTGTTATGTGAAATGTCGATCTTTTGTGATATTTTTTCGTCTTAGGGAATAGATGAGAAATAGGAAAGTCGCAAAGGTCCATGGCCGGCAAATACAGATGCTGGGCATTAAATTTCTGCTTCTTTGACTAAGTAATATTTTTTTATTATTATTAACAATAAACGCAGTTATTCATCTATGAGCTTCCTATTTTGGTCATTACCCAACATCAAAGATATGAAAACAAAAAAAATCAAAGGGTTATCTAACCACAGGCCTCAGGTTAATAATGTTTTTTTTAAACTTGGAAACATGCAAGGACGCATGGGAAGGAGCAGGGCGCCCTCTCTTTGGAGCGACCGATTCAAGACTGTCAAAGGCTCCACCTTAGTAGCTGCGATGCCAGATGCGAAATGCAGAGGATCCTGTAGAGCCAAAATCAAGAAAATTCAGAACAAGCAAGGAATCGAAGGGTGCCGACTCAAGAAACTTTTTACTAGCTTTTCTTATGAGAAAAAACACTTTTTAATAAAAAATTAGATGTTTAGGTATTCTTAATGATATTTTAAATAAAATGACAAATTTTGATTTAATATTTTTTTTTCTATAGATTAAATAAATAATGATGAACGGTCAGTTTTGATAATATTTCGTATATGAGAGCGATAACATTTGTTTGTCCTTACCCATTAATATAAAATGATTATTGTGCGGAAACGATACGATGTTAACAGATTTATAGTATTTGCGGCAACATATAGCTAACGCAAATAAAAATACTCGTATTCGGATGACTCTGATTTAATGCGTCCGCCATCAAAACTGTCATTTATGTCCCATAGACACGAGTCAAGTGGAGAAGTTTATTAATGTTTTATATACGCCCTTTTGATATATACCATCCATCCGACATATTTCAATCGTACGGTTGTATAGCAATAAGAATTTAATCGAGCGCATCGAAACTTCCGATGTGTTACGTTCAATAAAAATATTTTTGCTCTATGTATTCTTGTAGATAGACGTGCGAAAGTTTCAAAGTGAGCAGGCAGCGCAACATATGGCGACATCGTTTGAAACGATTCTCATCCAGACAGGGAGGGGGTCAGCGTGTTAAAAATGTCTTTATTGTCCAATCCGGCACAGACTGGTAATTTCAATTTCATTGGATCTGGTTGTAGGTGGCTGGGACTCTTATCGCAGCAGTGCCGGCGTGTACCCAGAGACAAAGAGTCTCATCTAGTTTCATTATCTGTACAGCTTTCTAATCCAGACGCGATCCAATTGAAGCTCTTTCCTCCAATTGCCATTTCAACGATCGCACTGAGACGTTTTCACATTATAGCAGATTTTTTTAAATATATTCTCGACTGGAAAAAAATATACTATCATAAAAGACATTATGTAAGTGATTTCAACACCGATTTTCTACTAGAACAATACAAGTTAAACTACAAAAAATACGAGTAAATCAGTAAAGCAAATTTATCAAGTTGTGGAAATTGCGTTGGCTTAGTCTCAAGTAAGCGAAAGATAGAGACATCTCGGAAATCCTTACGCTCTTAAAAGTTAATTG